>ML263841.1:39964-73396 GCA_005239495.1 Nicotiana undulata | reverse complement strand
GTTCACAACAACCAACGAGCAAATCACAAAGATTCCCATCATCAAGGAAAATCATTCATAACATCCAAATAATCACGGTCACGGAAAATCTTTATCCAATAATGGATCACATATAGTGTGCCAACAACTTTACCCCGCCTGACAATTCATATTTTACAGCAATGTCACCATAACCTTATCACAACGGCAACACTAACAAACAATTTCATCACATGGGCCTTTCCTTCAAGGATCACAGATTCCCATTTAACAGTTTATTTGCTTGGGCTCAAGGCACCCGAATTTTCACCAAGTATCAATTCAATGTACAAAGTGTTTCCATAATCGTTCAACTTATTTACATCGTTTCATATCAATAACTTCAAACAATTATAAGCTTGGCACATAATAAGATAGGCACGCCCAATCACCATTCACAACCTCAAATAACACAGTAGAGTGGCGATCAACTAAGATAGTAATTCACATAATCTCATGCAAGTACACATACCGTATGCTCGAACACCAACGGGGAGACTCTACAAGGGTTAAAATTAGCCATACATACCTGGAATCGAGTTTCCTTTTTCAACTTTTACTTGAAATCACCGAACCGACTAGTATCGTCAATCTAGTTCACAATTAAACACATTCAACTCAGAATTGAAGTCATGCATGCAATTCGGATTCTTTCTCAAGCAATTTGTCAAGCACTATGTGAACCCATTATTCACCAACCCTATCTTTATGAAGTTTTAACCCAAGTCACTCCCTTTTACTAAATTAACACCATTTCTAAACATGCATGCAAGGTCTTAGTTACTATTTTCAAGGATCAATTCATGCCAACCCTCCCCTTGTTTTAAATCAGAAATTTATAGAAAAGAAGAAAGAGGGATTGGGAACCCTTACCTGTTGGAATGGGGAAGAAGGAGATTACTCAAAATATCGGGCTTGGGAGACCTTGAAAATCACTCTAATGGAAGGGCCACTTCCTCTCTCATGAACTCTCCTTTCCTTCTCTTTATTTTTGTTCAGAAACTTGTTAAAATGAAAGGGGGTGGGGGTTAAATGAAACTGGGGTCGGGTATAAAATATCAGAAAAATAACAGACCGCGTCGAATATGCAGTCAGGAATGCGGTTGCATTCCTGACATGTGGTTCGCATTTTGGACCGCCGAATGGCCCCCAGGTGGGCCAAATTTTGGAAACATTTTGCCCGGGTATGCGACCACTATGCGGTCCATGCGATCGCATTGTGTGTCACATAACACCCCTTCAGTTGGGCAGTGATCTTCCCGTGTATGCGACCACTATGCGGTCTGCATACACGTTATGCGATTGCATAGTGCGTCGCATAACACCCAATTTCTGGAAATATTAAGTTCTTTCAAATCCCGGGGTATTTTTACAAAAACCAAGGTCCAATATAAGGGTTTACTCAGAGATATCGACTCGGGGACTTATTCGGACATTATTTTAAGCGAGAAACCTTTACGGGTCTTCACAAATACACATTGCTAAATCAGATAGAAACTCGACTCCAACTATCTAACTCCCTGTGGATTTCGATCTCGATCGTATCGGGTTAAAGTTACATCGACCTTGCCTTGCCATTCTATAGTTGTATAGGTGAGACTCGATAAGCGGACTAGTTGATTCTAAATTGCGTCTTAATTATTCTACGTATTCTATTCCTATAATCCAGAAAAGTATTGGACACTATCTAGAGGAAAGTTGAGACTCAAAATAAAAGTTAGGTTTGTATTCTTTGATTAGCTAAGTGTCAAAAAGGGGAAAATATATAAGGACTTGAGAAAGTAACACGTAAAGCAAGAAAGGGTCTCAAGTTGGTCTCTAAATTACACTATTAATGTTTTAAGGCGGCCATATTGTTCACACATACATGCCATTTATTAAGCTAATTTAGAAGGCGTCGTCATTAAACTAATTCACTAAAGCAACATCTTTTTCTTAATTATTTAACCTTACAGGTAGGACATGCTTTCTAAATGAACAGATTGTTATTCCTAGCGGACTTAGTGACGATTGAAGAAATGTGTCGAGTTGAAATTATAATCCTATTGGCATGATCTCTAAGTTATTGAGTTATACCCTCTAGGCATGATTTCTAAGTTGTAACAAAATTATTAGATTATATTGAATCTTATATGCATAGTTTCTATGTTACAACAAAATATACATGTTGAAACTGTATTACATCCTATAGGCATGGTCTCTAGTTGAAGCATGGTTGGTATGTTGAGATTATATTATGTCCAATGGACATGATTTTTAACAAGTAAAGCATATTGAAATAGCATCAAACCCTATATACATATTTACTAGCTAAAGCAAATAAAGTTTTCAAGCTTTAACATCCACTAAATCCCGTTATCCATTTACAAGGCTCAAATAAATATAAATAAAATTAACTAATTATAAGCCCAAACAAATTTTGGCCATTTATAACTCCAACAACTATGAATCCAGTCTTCCCAGCCCAACGTCGCACAAGGGAAAGCAGGAGGTCTATACTCAGACCTAATATTCAAGCTCTAACCTACAAGGTTTAACTCAACCTAGAAAGGTTCTACTATTTTGATATCCTACATGGGAATCAATTTCCAGCATTCCATTTGGAAAATATACCTTTGAGACTTCTAATATTATATCACAAGTACATATAAAGTGAAATATGCAAGTAGAGGCCTCAAAGGTATATTTACCAAATGCAATGTTGGAAATTGATTCCCCTGTAGGATATCAAAATTAAATGTTGTTGGTATTATTATTTGTGTGACATGGGTTTGAGTTGAATTGTGGCATGTATAATCTACGCGGTGCTTTCTTTATGGTACTGTGAGAGGTTGGCATATTGAGGCTTGAGGAGATTAATGACTAATCTTAGCCATAGAGTCGTGTTGGTATTGATAGTAAGGTGACGCATCCTCCAGGCCCCATATTGGGTTAAGTGATATTGATATTGAGGTAACGCGTGAGACAGACCCCATTTGGGTTTAGTGATATTGATCGTTGACTTAGATATGATCGCCGCTTGGGATAGAATCCTCCCCTCTGGAGTTAGGTATTAACCTATGGGTGCAGGCACACTCGATGTGCTTGGTGAGGGACTTATGTCAGACACCCGTACAGTGCTGAGTGTGTGCATGTGATGGTTAAGTGGTACTTGTGCCAGACACAATGTATGTGTTGAGATTGTGTTTACTTGCTGATCAAATCGTGATATTATTGATTTGGCATGAATACTTGCCATGCATGCATAGAGTTGCACCTTCTTCCTGCTGGTTGGTATTTGATGTCCTTAAAATTGATGCCTTAACCAAATTACTTGGAAAGCATGCTTATTTTCTCTTAATGTGAAAGAGTTGAACCTAATATTGTTGAACTACTTTTCCTTTCGCTATTATTAGGATGTTATAGTATATATTGGTTGTTGAAAGTGAGTAGCGGACTTTGATAATCTCATCACTATCTTCAATCTGAGGTTAGGCTTTCTACTTACTAAGTACATGGAATCGGCTCTCTTACTAGACTCTACACTTTATGTGAAAATATAGGTATTGCTGATAGAGTTGATTGATAGAGAGTCGTATCAGTACATGTTGGAGATTTCAATATAGCACCGTTGTTCCGTTTGCAAGCCTTAAGAGTCCCTTTCCTTACTTCATGTTATTACTATTTATGTTCTTCAGACAGTATTGTATCTTTATTCAGACTGTTGTACTTACATATTCTATAGAGCTCATATACTCGATGACACCAGATTTTGGAATGGTATTTCAGTTGTATCGCTATTTTTGGCTTTAAATATTTATGTCATTCTACTTTTGAGACTATTTCTTACTGTTATTAAAGTATATTGTTGAATATTGGATGTTGGATTGTCTATCAAGCGGTGTTAGGAGCCATCACGGCTCGAGTAGAATTTTGGATCGTGAAATGTTGGTATTAGAGAACTAGGTTGCTTAAGTCTCACGAGTTATGAGCAAGTCTAGTAGAGCCTTGCGGATTGGTACGGTGACATCTACACTTATCTTCGAGAGGCTACATAGCTGTTAGGAAAACTTCTCTTTCTTTCATTCTCTATGGTGCAGATTTGTTTATCTTTATGCTATAAATCTTTACTCTTTTATTCTCTCACTGATGGTGAGGACACGCTTGTCGACTACAATTGAGTAGATGTTGATAACCAAGGCCAGAGTTGTGAGAGGCTGGGGTTGAGACAAAGGTAGGGGCAGAGCACGCACTATAGCTAGGGCCCTTGCTCGAGAAGTTATTGTGGAGCCATCAATAGCTCTCGTTGAGGAGCAGATTCCGGGCTATGTGGAGCTGAAGGTACCAATTCAGGTTTCCCAAGGTTTACTTGTTTCACCAGCTATTCGGGATGCTTTGGTCCGTATGGTTGGTTTGTTCGAGAGTTTGGATCATGCCAGGGCATTTCTTACTATACCAGCTACTTCCCAAGCAGGGTTTGAAGTGTAGACTCCAGCTACTTTTACCCTTGAGCAAGTGGCCCATAGTTATAAAACCCTCAAAGTGTTACCAGTTGAGAGAGTTCAGCCTACTATTATCACACAGCCTTAGGATAGGCCCACAATGTCAGCTGATAAGATGAAGAGGCTAGAGAAGTTCACCAAGTTGCATCCTCCTCACTTTAGTGGTACACCTTCAGAGGATGCCCTAAGGTTCTTAGATCGGTGCTATGAGATAATTTTGGAGTATTCGAATCCAATGGAGTTGACTTCATCTCCTTCTAGATGGACGGTCCAACCAAGAGGTGGTGGCAGGTTCATGAGCTGGGCAGACCGGCAGGATAACCTCCTCTTACTTGTGCTCAGTTCTCCAGGGTCTTTTGGAGCAGTTTGTGCCTCGCATAAGGAGAGAGGGGCTGAGGAGGCAGTTTCAACACCTTCAACAGGGTCAGATGTCAGTTACCGAGTATGAGATGAGATTTACAAGTTGTCATGTCATGCTACTATTTTGATTCCCACTAAGGAGGATAGAGTAAGGATATTCATGGACAGTCTTCACCCCAGTATTTGGCTTGCTATGGATGGATAGGTAGAGACCTCGATGTTATTTCACCAGTATGTGGAGATAGCGCATCGTGTTGAGTGCATTCAAAGTGAGACTATGGAGCTGATGCAGGGTAGGGACAAGAGGTCCCGATATTCAGGTAGCTTTAGTGGTGCCTCATATGGAGGTCGAGGTCGATTTGGGAGAGGTTATTCTAGCAGGACATCTTACTATGCACCATCACCCAGTCAAGGTGCTTTTGTGCAATCTTCATTCAGTGCCCTTCCAGCAAAGAGTTCTCATCACGCTCCATCCATCCAGAGTTCATATGTACCAGGTTCTTCTAGTGTCTATGCTGGTTCTCGGGGTCCGACTCAGGCCACGCAATCATTTTCGATCAGAGGTTTCTATGAGTGTGGAGGCTTATGGCACGTCAAGAAATATTTCCCCTGTCTTTGTAAAGGTCCAGTGAAGCAGGGAGGTCAGACTATGATTCTCGCACAGGTTGCCACACCACTAGCTCGGCTAGCTCGGGGTGGAGGTCATTAAGGACGTGGTCATACTAGAAGGGGAACTCACTCCAGTGGAGGTTAGGCCAGATGTTATGCGTTTTCATAGAAAACGAGGTTATTTCCTTTTATGTTGTGATTACAGGTATTATTTCTATGTGCCACATAGATGTTTTAGTATTGTTTGATCCTGGTTTTACTTATTCATATGTGTCATCATACTTTGATTTTTGTTTGGATATGCCACGTGATTCGCTTGTTACCCATGTTCATATATCTACATTGGTTGGGACTCTAATATGGCATATCGAGTCTATTAGTTCTATGTGGTTACTATATGTGGTTTATAGATTATGGTGGACTTTGATGTGATCTTGGGTATGAATTGGTTATCTCTATACTATGTTATTCTTGATTGTCACGCTAAGATTGTAATGTTGGCTATGTCAGGGTTGTCGAGGTTGGAGTGGAAGGGTTCTCTTGGTTGCACTCCTAGTAGAGTGATCTCATTTTTGAAGGCTAAACGGATCGTTGAGAAGGGATATTTTATCCTTTGTCAAAGATGTTAGTATTGATACTCCTACTATTGAGTTAGTTTCAATAGTAAGGGAGTTTCTGGATGTGATTTCAGCAGACCTACCAACATGCCACCTGATAGGAATATTGATTTCAGCATTGATTTGGCACCGGGCACAGAATCTATCCATCTTCAAACGTACCATATGGATCCATTGGAGTTAAAGGAATTAAAGCAACAATTTCAAAAGTTACTAGATAAGGGGTTCATCATGCCCAGTGGTTTAGCATGGGGTACGCCGGTGTTTTTTGTTTACAAGAATGATGGTTCTAGGAGAATGTGTATTGACTACAGGTAGTTAAACAAGGTTACCATCAAGAACCAGTATCCATGGTCACTCATTGATGATTCATTTGATTAACTTAAGGGTGATAAAGTGTTCTTAAAGGTTTACATGAGATCAGGGTATCACCAGTTGAAGATTAGGGCTTCGGACATCCCTAAGACGACATTTAGGACTCGTTACGGGCATTATGAGTTTTGGTGATGTCGTTTGTGTTGATTAATGCCCAACAACTTTCATGCATTTTATGAACAATGTGTTTTAGTCTTATTTGGATTCTTTTGTCAATGTGTTCATTTATGATATATTGGTGTATCCCTGTAGTAGGTAGGAGCGCGAGCAGCATTTAAGGATTGTGCTTCAGACTTTGAGGTAGAAGAGGTTGTGTGCTATGTTCTCCAAGTATGAGTTTTGGTTGGCCTCAGTGTCATTCTTAAGCCACGTGATGTCTAGTGATAGGATCAAGGTGGATTCGAAGAAGATTGAGTCAGTTGAGAGTTTGCCCAGACCTTTTATGGCTACAGAGATCCAGAGTTTCCTAGGTATCGCTGGTTACTATTGTCGCTTTGTAAAGGTTTTCTCGTCTGTTGCAAATTCATTGACCATGTTGAATCATAAGGGTTCTCCCCTCAGATGGCTTGAAAAGTGTGAGGAGAGCTTCCAGGAGCTCAAGACTACTTTGACTATAGCTCCAATTTTGATGTTGCCTTCAGGATTAGGGTTGTATATTGTTTATTGTGATGCTTCATGTGTTGCTCTTGGATGTGTGTTGATGCAGGGCGGTAGGGTGATTGCCTATGCATCGAGTCAGTTGAAGCCACACGAGAAGAACTATTCAATACCTATTTGGAGTTTGTAGCTACTATGCACGTGCTCAAGATTTGGAGGCATTACTTATATGGACTGTCTTTTGAGGTGTACACGGATCATCAGAGTCTTCAGTATTCTGTTTAATTATATGAATTAGGCAGTGGAGGTGGTTAGATTTATTGAAGGATTATGATATCTTTATATTTTACCTTCGAGGAAGGCTAATGTTGTGTCTAAAGCCTTGAGCAGAAAGGTAGAGAGTATGGGGATTTTCGCATTCATTCCAGGTGTGGAGAGACCATTAGCTATGGATTTTCAGGCTTTGGCAATAGATTCGTGAGATTGGACATTTTGGAGTCGAGAAGAGGCCTTGCTTGTGTTGCATCACGGTCATCCTTGTTTAAGCTCATCAATGCTCACTAGTATGACGATCACAATTCGATTGACCTTAAGGACATGTTTCTGTGAGGTGGATCCAAGGAGGTGACATTGGTGATGATGGTGTGTTGCTGCTTCATGGCCAAATTTGTGTTGCTAATATGGATGAGTATAGAGTTTTGATTCTTGAGGAGGCTCATAGTTCACGATATTTTATTTATCTCGGTGCTACAAAGTGTATCGTGATTTGAAGCAGAATTATTATTGGGGAGGATGAAGAAAGACATTGCCGGTATGTTGGTTTTGAATTGTCAGCAAGTCAAGTATGAGCGTCAGAGACCTGGTGGTTTTCTTCAGAGGTAACATATATCGGAGCAGAGTGGAAGTGGGAGCGCATTACATTGGAATTTTTGGTTGGATTGCCATAGACTTTGAGGAGATTTGACGTTGTTTGGTTCACTGTGGAAAGACAAACCAAGTTTGTGCATTTCATTCTAGTCATGACTTCCTACACTTCGGAGCAGTTGGATAAGATCTTTATTACATGGTGTGCTTGTGTCTAGCATCAGATCGAGGTACTCAATTTACTTCGCACTTTTGGGGAGTTGGTCATCATGAGTTGGGCTTGTAGGTTGAGTTGAGCACGATATTTCATCCAAAGATGGATGGCAGTCTGAGCGGACCATTTAGATTTGGAGGATATGTTGAGGGCATGTCTTACTGATTTTGAAGGCCAGTAGGATCCGTTTCTACCATTAGTGGAGTTTGCATATCAAAATAGCTACTAGTTAAGCATCTAGATAGCTCCTTATGAGGAACTATATGGGAGACGATGTCATTCCCCGATCGGTTGGTTTGAGCCTGGCGAGGCTAGGCTATTGGGCATAAATTTGGTTCATGATGCTTTAGATAAGGTGAAGTGGACTTAGGAGCGGATTCATACAGTGCAGTCCAAACAAAAGAATTATGTGGATAGGAAGGTTCGTGATGTGGCTTTCATGGTAGGTGAAAAGGTTCTTCTTCGAGTTTCTCCTATGAAGGACATGATGCGGTTTGAGAAAAAGGTCAAGTTTAACCCTCGGTATATTAGTCCATTGAAGTGTTAGAGAGAGTGGGCGAAGTGGCCTAGAGGCTTTCCTCGCCACCCAGCTTATCGGGAGTTCATCCGGTATTCCATGTTTCCATGATTCAGAAGTACGATACGGATCAGTCACATGTGTTGGATTTCAGTTTGGTGCAGTTAGATGAAACTCTGACCTATTAGGAGAAGTCGGTGGCCATTTTTGATCGGTAGAAACTTGTATTCCTATCTCCTTCAGCAAACCAAGTCATCCCAGCTTTTTGCTTCCAATACTGATCCTCAATACTCTAGTATTTCTTCAATTCAGATTGAGCCTTTTGAAGCACAATCATGTTCGCAATTGTAGGCTCTTCTTCAAACAACATCTCTTTCACCCTAACAATGTCCTCAAAAATAGCCAACTGCTTGAAGATATCGCCAAATCGTTCCCTAATCTATTTTGATAGTGTTGCCTTCACCCTCTTGAGCTTCTGCTTGAACATCAAAAACGGATCCCCTATGAAATCAGCTTCCCAATTCTGCCGCACCACATCCATAAATTTAGCATGCTTTTTCCAAAAGTTTAAGAACCTGAAAGGCTTGACAAAATTGGTGGTCTTCTCCCCACATGTCATTAGTAATGGTTCGTGATCTGATCCAGTTTTGAATAGATGTTCAACTTCAATAGTTGGTAACATGTTCTAAAATGGAAAATTCACAAAGCTCCTATCCAATCTCTTGAATATACATGCAGCATTGGATCTCCCATTCCACCATGTAAATGGACTTCCTTTATATCCTTGCTCAAACCAACCACAAGAGTTTACACAAAATGTAAAATCCTCATATTCAGGAGGGTGTACTGGAAGTCCTCCTATTTTCTCATCTTCATGCAATATCACATTGAAATCCCCTCCTACCAACCATGGAAATTCCATATCACTTGCTAAGCAATAAAAATGATCCCACAATTCCATCATCTCCATTACTGTACATTTTGCATAAACAAATGTCATCATCATGTGCTGCCCCAGGTCATGGTGAAATACTCTCACAGTCACATGTTTCTCAGTATCCTCCACTAATTCCCATTCCACCATTGCATCAAAGAACAACCATATTTGCCCATTAATATTTTCATAAGCAGTCTCCATATTCAACCTCCTTCTATATCTATCAATGAATCCCTTCTTTTGAAAAGGCTCCATCAATGCAACTACACAAAAACTATGCTCCCAGTTCATGTTGATCACCCTAGGAAAGGCATGTTGTATATTCACAGACCTTATGTTCCATATTAATGTTTTGATTATCGTCATTTAGATAGAGAAGATGCCCTCCTGGGCATTATTCTTGAAGGTTGTGATGGCTCTTTATTCTGATTCTTCTTAGTTTTCTCACCTCTTTTAGCACTAGCTGTGGGTGATAAATCTCCTTCCCGAGCCTCTTGTTTGATGTTTTCTGTTGTTGATTCATCATCTCCTTTATCCTTCATTGGAGTTATTCTCATTAAGTGTTCATCAATTGGTTCCAAATTGTGTGTAACTAAATCATGTAAATGTTGTAGAGGAGTCTTCAATGGAACACTAAGTTGCAGCTGCATAATTTGATCAGTGTCAGAATCCATAGGCATTTCCTCTATTTCCCCAGATGCTCTAGGAAATATTTCACGTTCATCATCCTGTTCATACCCCTTGCTATCCTCCATAAAAGAAACAGTGCCTGCTTCATTTTGAATTGCAGCTCATAGACACTGCCTAGCCTAGGAGTTACTGTAGCAGTCTGCTCTAAAATCACTGTCCTAGTGTGATCACCACCCTTCCCATTTCCTGAAATCTGGTATGATCCCACAATATCATCCCTAGCCTTCCCATTAACATCTCCATCAAGTTTGTTCTCCAATTCATACACCGGAACACCATCTACATATGCCAAAATCTCTCCGGTTACACTAGGTGATGTTTTATACGTCAATACCACACAAGAGGGGGGTGATTTGTGTGGTGTCCAATTTTCGAGTGCTGTCTTTATAGAAGAACCAGGTTCTTCTAGGTGTTCCAACTTCTACAGTTTGCGAAATATAATTGCAAAAATAAAAGAACACAACAATTTTATGTGGAAAACACCTGGATCAAAAGGTGAAAAAACCATGACCTACTACCCAGTAGGATTTTCCCAAACTCTTCACTATGTCAATGAGCCAAACAACATTTACAAAATAAACTCTTTTGTAAACCTAAGGACTAACTCTAATCCACTTGTAGCAAACTAGCCTCTAGCTAATTGCGACAAACTTCAAGTTAACTCTAACTTAAATACTATGTACCTATTACAATTGCTTCTATAAAAAGTTAAAAGATACAATTGGTAATCACCTACTACAAACAACTAGACTAAAATATAAGAGATGGAATTGGTTCTTCTAGCTGGGTCAAGTAGTTTTGAGTCGCACGGGGATTCTGAACTGCTTGCAAAATTGTGTTGGTAATTTTTCTCTCAATTCCTGTTTCACTTCTGTGTTTGTGCGCACCCTTCAGCAGGAACACTTTGACCATATATAGGATCAGTAGTTGAGACGTTGAAGTAGAATTTTGATGCAACTCTTCTTTGGTGGAAGAGTTTGAGTTGATCTCAGCTTTCTTGATCCTCCTCTATCTTGATTCTGTCCTATCTAAATACGAAGTCCATCTCCCTATCAATTTGCAATCTTTTCGCTTAGGAGATAACCCCTTAATTCAGAGATGGTGTTTATCTCCTGCGTGTGAACTCTTCTCGTGCCATTCAATTTGCATGTCTATGTATTCCATGATGGACATGGTTCAACTATGAGAACATTTGTCATTTCTTCAAAACCATTCAGTGACTTGATTCAACAAATTCCCCATTTTTGATGATGACAAACTCTGTGCTTATACCTGTAGACACTTTAATCCAACATGGACACTTTTTATAGCATTAGACATTTATCACAGAGAACCAGGTTCATTAGGTACATTTATCACAGAGAACCAGGTTCATTAGGTTATAAACATCACAAATTTTCGTAAAGAGCACATCTTCCCCCTTTTGGCATCATCGAAAAGTTGTAAAATGATAAACTTACCAGAACTTTAATAATTACTCATGGCCATTGAGGCAACTGCAAGTGCAAATCATGAATTAATCATCAAAAGAAACCAAAAAAATATAAGCTATTTAAGAAAATGAGATAAAGTCAAGAACAAAATAGCACAATTAATTGATTTGATAATTGTTCATGCACCAAACACAAAGAGAAATAAAGACAGTCATAGCCATGAGCAAAAAAAAATAGAAAGAAACAAAACAATCCCAAACTGGGTCATAGAGGGGTTTTGGAGGGCAATGGACACCTAAGGTTGGGAAGGGGTAGAGGTTGGGTTCTTTGCTTGAAGAAGGGAGAGCATCTGTTTCAGTGCAACCTCATTCTTCTCATTTTCCTTAGTTAATTCAGCTTTGAGATCATCCCGCTCAGCTTCAACCTCTGTAAGGCGAGTCTTTAAACGAAGGATCTCAGCATCATTGACCTCACCTTCATGCACAAGCGTCCTGACCTTGCTATTCACATGCATTTTCCAAGATGAACCAGTTTCATCCTCAGGGATATTCACAATGTAGTCACAGGTCAGTAACGTGTTCTTCCCAAAGTAGTCCTTAGCAGTCGCCATTTCAGCCTTCTTCACAGGTACCTTAAAGTGAGCAAGCACAACAGTTAGGATGAACCCATACTGTATAGCATGTGCCTTGGAGCCATTCACAACCCTGTCCAGTAGTTGAATGATTAAGGATGGCCAATTAATCTGCCGACCACGGTACAGGCACTCCATGAGAGTGAGATCCATGTAACTTGAAATATGCCTTCGCTCTTGCCTGGGCAGTAAACATTTGATGACAAACTCAAAGAAAAGTTTATGTTGCGACTTTATCTCACTTTTGAACACTGCCCTAGGCTCCATCTTCTTCTCATTCTCACTGAAGAACCTTGTGATTTTAAGGGTTGAAGGGAGTCCATCTAGGCTTGGCCACCTCTGTCTGGTGTAATCATCATATCCCTCAGAGGGAATACCAAGTATCTCGCCCAGTTCTTTGGCATCAAAAGAGATCTCAACCCCTTGTACCCTAGTGGAAACCCTTCTATCCTTGACTTCTGTATTTGCCATGAATTCCACAAGCTCATTTCTTGCCAGCCTGTCGTCATGCTGAAGCACCATGTCCTTCCAACCCTGAACATCCAAGGTGTCCACAAGAAAAATCATTCCAGATTCTTCAAGATCCCTGAAAAGCTTTCCTTCCAAAATAGTATGTTTTCCAAAGTTTGTTAGCTTATCAGTTTCCCCACCAGATTCATCTGCATCTTCTCCACTCCACTCAGCATCATCATTGATGTTAGCCTTCTTTGATTTAGACCTGGTTTGCGTGGCCATGGTTGAAGGTTTGGCAGACACAGAAGCTGGCTTCTTTGAAGAAGTATTGGCCTTCTTGGGCTTGGGTGTCTTAACCTCAACCTGAGCTGGTTGTTCCTCATGATGGACCATTCCATCTCATCATCATCAACCTCAATTGCCTCAACAGGCTCGCCAACCTTTGCCTTCCCCTTAGCATCTTTCTTTTTCTTGCTCTCCCTCAAGGAATTATCCATCTCTTCTTCACTCAGTCTGAATGTACTTCTAATAGTGCGACTTTTAGGAGCAGGAGCATCAGCAGATGAAGAGGACTTTCTTTTCTTGGTTGGTACAGGAGTATCAACTTTCTTGGCTTTGGGGGTTCTCTTCTTCTTGGGTTTGTAGCTTTCCCCCAATTTTGTCATCAAGTCAGCCAAGGTTTCTTCAATAGATGAACCAGGTTCATCAACTGCATGTTGTAGATTTTCCAGTCCTGTTGCTGCTTCTCCAGAGTTGCTTCCCCCTAAATCCTTGACACCCTCCTCAGAAATCACTGGAGCGGGGCCACAAATTTCTAATGTGGCACCTTCCTTCCCTATTCCCCTTTCAGAACTTCCTTCTCCCTCTCTCTCATTTTCTTATTTTTACCACCTTTTCTTCTTCTATCAGTTATTTCCACATCTACTACAAACCCAATTAATATGAACCTATTTTCAACAATTTTAGGATCAGACCTTATTTTAGAGGTTACCTTTCCAGTGTCTGATGAACCAGTTGCTACTTCCTCATTTGCAGATTTGTAAGACTCGCTTGAATTTTCAGGGTCTTGGGCCTGGCTTGCCTGATGTTTTTCATTCAATTTCCTAGCAAGAGATCCAGAAGCAACTGTTTTGAGGAGTAGAAGAATTTGATGGAGATTGGGTGGAGGAGTATTGTTGTGATGGAGAATTAGAACCAGTATCTTCAAGTGTAACACTGTGTTCAGGAGTTGTTGATGAGGATGTAGCAGGGGGTGGTGTGGAAGACATGATTATGAATCTTTTGGAGAGTAAGGATTGTGATCGCTTTGGTTGAAAGGAATGATGAACTTGATTCGATGGTTATGTTTTTGAAGAAGAGAGAGTGAGGGATTAGAGAGGTAATGATGGCCTTTTAAAGATGTGGTTAATAAATGCGCAACAGGCTTAATTCTTGGTCAAGTGGAAATCTAATCGGTGCAGGAGTGTCAGTGGATTTGACGGTTATGACTCCCTACAAACTAGGCTAATTAAGCTTCGAATGGACTCTTTTGAACGGGTTCATTTTGAGATAAGGAATGATAATTTGAAATAGGCCAAATATATATAGAGTCCTGCTCATGTGTGACTATAGTTATTTAAATAAGTATATAGTGATGAGCACGTACCTTGTCTGTCAGATGAACCAGCCACGATGAACCAGGTTCATCGTGTAAGATTCTCTTGTTTTGGACTCAATTAACAAAAATAAAAAACATCATTAGCAACCAAACAATCATATTAACACATGGAAAGAGAGTATGGCACTTAAGACATGAAGCTGATCAACGATTAATCTGGTTAGTTACATATTTCAGTGATTCTAGCCAAAAAATAATTATTTTTTTTTTCATTTTTGTTTTGAACTGGTTCAATTAGGTGATCTTAATCATCCCTAATTCTAACTTGTTTCTCTCAAAATGCTCCCTACTTAGTGCTTTAGTAAAGATATCAGCAATTTGTTTGTCAGTAGCACAGAATTCGATTGAGATCATTCCCTTCTCATAGTTATCTCTTAGGAAATGGTGTCTGACATCTATGTGCTTGGTTCTCTTATGATGAACCGGGTTCTTCGTCATACTAATAGCACTAGTGTTGTCACAAAAAATAGGAAGGCATCCAACCTCTATACCAAAGTCCATGAGTTGTTGCTTAATCCACAGCAACTGAGCACAACATGAGGCTGCAGCCACGTACTCAGCCTCAGCGGTAGACAGGGCTACTGAGTTCTGTTTCTTGGTGGCCCAAGTCACAAGGCAAGAGCCCAAAAAATGTGACATTCCTGAAGTACTCTTCATGTCAACCAGGAATCCTTCATAATCTGCATCAGCATATCCTACAAGATCGAAATTACTACCTTTAGGATACCAAAGGCATAGGTCAGTGGTGCCTTTCAAATATCTCAGAATTCTCTTCACTGCAGTTAGATGGGACTCCTTTGGATTTGCCTGGAATCTAGCACAAATCCCTACAATGAACAAAATGTCAGGTATACTGGTAGTGAGATACAATAAAGACCCAATAATCCCTCTGTACAACTTTTGATCAACGGATGAACCGGGTTCATCCACAACTAATTTTGTGGATGTTGCAATGGGGGTGTCTATTTCTTTTGAGTCTTCCATTTTAAATCTTTTTAGTAGTTCTTTCACATATTTTTGCTGGTGGATCATTGTTCCATTTGAGTTTTGCTTAATTTGCAAGCCTAAAAATAAATTTTGCTCACCCATCATACTCATCTCAAACTCACTCCCTATAAGTTTAGCAAATTCCTTACTCAATTTTTCAGAATTTTCCCCAAATATTATGTCATCTACATATATTTGTACTACCAGGAGATCCTGACCTTTTTCCTTTAAGAACAAGGTGCTATCAATTTTACCTCGTTTGTAATCATGTTCTAGCAGGAATTTAGATAGCCGCTCATATCATGCTCTTGGTTCTTGCTTGAGTCCATACAAACCCTTGTCAAGTTTATACACATGGTCAGGAATCTCCTTGCTTTCAAATCCTGGAGGCTGTTTGACAAATACTTCCTCTTTTAGGTAGCAATTGAGGAAAGCACGTTTTACATCCATCTGTTGGAGAGTGAATTCATGTGGGCAGCAAATGCTATAAGAAGCCTAATTGCCTCCAGTCTTGCCACAGGAGCAAAGGTCTCATCATAGTCAATTCCCTCTTCTTGACTATATCCTTGGACAACCTGTCTAGCCTTATTTCTTGTAAATGTTCCATCTTCATCGAGTTTGTTTGTGAAGACCCACTTTGTGCCAATCACTGATCTATTAGTTGTCTGGGTACCAGATGCCAAACTTGACTTCTTTCAAATTGATTTAGTTCTTCTTGCATGGAATTTACCCAGTCAGCATACTGTAAAGCTTCAGCAACATTCTTTGGTTCGATCAAAGATAGAAAGGCATCAAACGCACACTGATTTTTTAAGGAGGATCTAGTTTATATTCCAGATGTCAAGTCTGTTATGATGTTCTCAATGGGGTGAGAACTTTGATATCTGTGTGGTTTGAGCACCAATTTTTCACAACTTGATGATCCCATGGTGGCTTGTTATTGTGGAATAGGATCAGGGCCAAGTTCCAATGAGGTTTGTTGTTGAGTTCCCCATGTCATGTTGCTTGGGGTAGTTGAACTTGGTCCATTACCTATTCCTTCTTCCATATTTGCTCCAGTTTGATTACTGTTTCTGACCAGTCCAATCTCCTCATCTTCTAGTTCCTGTCTCTCAGAGAGAATGTTAGTTTCATCAAAAATAACATGCACACTCTCTTCTACTCATAGTTCTTTTATTATATACTTTATAAGATTTACTATGTGATGAATATCCCAAGAATACTCCCTCATCACTTCTGGGATCAAATTTACCTAGGGAGTCTTTGCCATTGTTGTGCACAAAGCACTTGCATCCAAAAGCCCTAAGGTGGGATATGTTGGGCTTTCTCCCTTTAAGTAATTCATAAGGAGTTTTCTCTACCAGTGGTCTGGTCATACATCTATTTATTATGTAGCATGCAGTGTTTATTGCTTCTTCCCAGAAGCTATGGGGTAGTTTACTAGAAAGAAGCATGGTTCTAGCCATATCTTCAAGGGTTCTGTTCTTTCTTTCAACAACTCCATTTTGTTGTGGAGTTCTGGAGGCAGAGAAGTTGTGATTTATGCCATGTTCATCACAAAATTCAGTAAACTTTGCATTTTCAAATTTAGTTCCATGATCAGATCTTATTGATGCAAGTTGATTTCCTAGCTGTTTTTGAGTTTTTCTAACAAAAGAAGTAAACATATCAAATGCTTCATCTTTAGATGTCAGAAACAAGGTCCAAGTGAACCTGGAGTAATCATCAACTAGCACCATTACATATTTCTTCCCACATCTTCTCAAAGTTCTCATAGGACCACATAGATCCATATGAACCAGTTCCAACGTCCTGGTGGTACTGACCATTTTCTTGATTTTGAATGAGGATCTTACCTACTGCCCCCTTGCACATGCCTCACATATTTTGTCTTCCTTGAACTTAATGTTAGGAATCCCTACCACTAAGTCCTTGGAGACTAATTTGTTAAGTTGATTTAGACTTGCATGACCAAGTCTTTTGTGCCAAAGGAGGGGATCACTGTCCAACATATTTAAACAAGTGAGTTCATTTTCTGATAGTGTGGACAGGTCTATGACATAGATGTTATTCACTCTTTTTCCCTGCAAGACAATCTTGTCAGTAAGAAGATTAATCACAAAACATTTTGTGGAAGTGAATGCTACCAGGTTACCTCTGTCACATAGTTGTGACACACTGATCAGGCTATATTTCAAGCCATCTATCAAGTACACATTCTCAATGGAACGTGTNTTCCTCTCACTTGCACCTACAAAAGGAAATCAAGGGTTAGTCTTAGGGACCCAAACTAGTTTGGGTCCTTTTCTATGAGAGAAAGGATGAATTAAGCTTTTTCTGGCCCAATTTGGTAACCAACTTTTCTTTCGAACAAAACTTTCATTCCTTCGATTGGCCTGCTCTTTTGCAGTGCATTCAATTTTGTAGTGACCAGTCTTACCACAGTGGGTGTAGATTTTGTTCTCAGGAAGAGTGAGATACTTGCTTTTGGGATCCCATTTGGGTAGTTGACTCCCAAAGCCAAGTTCTCTTATGTTGCTATTATGATTTTCTTGAAGCCATATCAAGGCATCCGAGGATTTATTCCATTTGCAAGTTCGATCTAATTCATGTTTGACCTTACCAAGTTCTTCTTTTAGTACCCTTATTTGTTCATCTTTATTGTACATCTTATCCTTTAGTTTACCCACATTTTCTTCTAGCATGAGTTGAGAGTGATCAACTCTCTTCTTGCTAGTTCCTAGTTTTAGTTTTACGTTTTCAGATTTTAGCTCTAGGATCTTAGTTTCAAGTGGATGAACCTGGTTCTTCAAGGTAGTGTTTTCTTTTTCAGATTCACTTACTCTGATTTCCAGGTTCTTGCACTTTTCTTTTAACATTACACACTCCTTAGACAATTGTTCTTTCTCTTTATTTATTTCTTCAGAATCATCCATGAAATCAAGTAGCAACTCAGAGAGTTTTTCTTTTGATAGAAATTTAATCTTGTTTTTGAGATGGGATATACTTACCTCTGGTTCTTCGCATGATTCCTCATCTGATTAACTAATTGCCATAAGTGCTTGTTCTTCTTCCTCACCATCTTCTGATTCTTCATCTGAGCTTTCTCCCCAAGTGGCAACCATTTCTTTAGTTGTGGTTTTCTTGGGATGGACCAGTTCCTTCTTCTTGTTCCTTCGTTCAGATCTTTCCCTTTTCCATTCTACTTCCCACTGAAGATAATTCTTGATGTGGTGGTCAGTGTTTCCACATTTGTAGCATCCCTCATTTGTTGGCTTTTCTGGAGCTCTTGCTTTGTTGTAGTTTCCACCTCTTGAGATGCCCTTTTTTCTTATGAGGTAGTTTCTGAATTCTTAGTGATCATGGCCATCTCATCTTCCTCCAGATCTGCTCCCTCTGTGATTCTTAGTGCTAGACTTCTTTCCTTCTTTGGAGCATCCATTTTCATTGTCTGCCTTCTGAGTTCATAAGCAGTGAGATTGCTAATTAGCTCGTCCAACCTGAGGGTTGCCATGTTTTTGGATTCCTGGATAGCTGTGATCTTGTATTCCCAAGAAATTGGCAAGACCCTAGTCAGGATCTTCTCAACCCTGTCCTCTTCAAGAACGACCCTTCCAAGAGACTTGAGTTCATTGGTCAGTGTTGTGAACCTTGTATACATCTCTTGGATTGTCTCTCCTTCCTTCATAGTGAAGTTTTCATATTTGGAGTACAGTAAAGTACCTTTTGACCTTTTCACTTGAGGTGTTCCTTCATGAGCTACTTGCAAGGTATCTCAAATTTCTTTGGAAGTGGTGCAGCTTTGAATTCTACTATACTCGTCTGGACCAAGTCCACACACTACCCACTTTTTGGCCTTAGCATTTTTCTCCCATTTTCTTAAGTCTTCAACAGTGCAATCAGCTCTTGTCTTTGGCACGTCTACTCCTTCAGAATTCTTTTTCATAGTAGCCAAAGGACCATCAGTGAGTATGTCCCATAGTTCATAGTCTTCCCCAATTAAGTGATCCTTCATCCTATTCTTTCACCAGGAGTAGTACTGCCCGGTCAAGAGTGGAGGCCTAGCAGTTGATTGTCCTTCCCAGTTCCCAGGAGGTGAACTCATTTTGATCTTTTCCTAAGGTTTTAACCTCTTCAAGGATAACCTGCTCTGATACCAATTGATATTTTATACGTCAATACCACACAAGAGGGGGGGGTATTTGTGTGGTGTCCAATTTTCGAGTGCTGTCTTTATAGAAGAACCAGGTTCTTCTAGGTGTTCCAACTTCTACAATTTGCGAAATATAATTGCAGAAATAAAAGAACACAACAATTTTATGTGGAAAACACCTGGCTCAAAAGGTGAAAAAACCATGACCTACTACCCAGTAGGATTTTCCCAAACTCTTCACTATGTCAATGAGCCAAACAGCATTTACAAAATAAACTCTTTTGTAAATCTAAGGAGTAACTCTGATCCCCTTGTAGCAAACTAGCCTCTAGCTAACTGCGACAAATTTCAAGTTAACTCTAACTTGAATACTATGTACCTATTACAATTGCTTCTATAAAAAGTTGAAAGATACAATTTTTAATCACCTACTACAAACAACTAGACTAAAAGATAACAGATGGAACTGGTTCTTCTAGCTGGTTCAAGTAGTTTTGAGCCGCACAGGGATTTTGAACTGCTTGCAAAATTGTGTTGGTGATTTTGCTCTCAATTCCTGTTTCACTTCTGTGTTTGTGCGCACCCTTCAGCATGAACATTTTGACCATATATAGGATCCGTAGTTGAGACGTTGAAGTAGAATTCTGATGCAACTCTTCTTTGGTGGAAGAGTTTGAGTTGATCTCAGCTTTCTTGATCCTCCTCTATCTTGATTCTTTCCTATCTGAATGCGAAGTCCATCTCCCTATCAATTTGCAATCTTTTTGCTTAGGAGATAACCCATTAATTTAGAGATGGTGTTTATCTCTTGCGTGTGAACTCTTCTCATGCCATTCAGTTTGCATGTCTATTTATTTCATGATGGACCTGGTTCAACTGTGAGAACATTTGTCATTTCTTCAAAACCATTCAGTGACTTGATTCAACACTAGGGTTAAGGTTTATTGCGGCTACCTCATCAGGAGTGCATGTCTTTAGGCCTGACGTCGCCAGCCTAACGCGTGGGGAGCCTGGTTTTAGACCTGGCGTCGCCAGCCTATCACCAGGTGAGCTTGGGTTTTTCTCCTTTTTCACTTTGTCTTCTGTTGTCTTTGTTGTTCCCAAATGATCATTCTCAACCTCAACTGCATTGCTCCATAAGACCTTTGTAGAGTTTACCTCATCAAGATCCTCAATCTGCCCAAACTCTGCAAAATGTTTGAGATGGAATCTCATGAAAAGATTGGTTTGTTGTCACATTGAGTTGTTGTAGCTCTATTTTACTATTCCCAACCCTTCTATGAACCCAGACAATTGTGGATTCCTTATTAGCCCTTTCATCAGTATGTTGATCACTACGAACACTAGAATTAGACTTAGCTAATTCTTGATCATCTTTAGGAGCTGAAGACTGAATCCTAGAAATAATAGGGTTACCATTATGCTCATTTTCCACCACCTTCTCTATTGCTTCCTTCTTCACACGCTTAAGTTCATGTTGAGTATTGACTTCCTTTTCCTTTTCCTTCTCCTGGCCTTTCTTAGCTTGCTTTTCCCCATGTTCCTTCTTCTTACCATTGCTATGATCCTCGCCTTTACCTTCAGTAATTTGTAGAGTAGGCTGATGAACTTTCTCAGCCTCTAGTGCATCAAACTTGTTCTTGGTTGAAACTTTCTCAACTTTGGCCTTCCCTTTACCCTTGTCAGTTTCCTTTCCTTGTTTGTTATCAACAATGTGACCCTTATTATCTCGTTGGTATTTCTTCTTCCTTGCTTGCATCCATTCCTACTTGGCATGATTCGTAGTAGACTTACCAACCACCTTTCCACTAGTTAGGACCTTTGTTGAATTTGCAACAGTCCCAATTGCATCTGAACTCACCACAATTGCCTTCTCCTTGCTTTGTTCCTCAACACCTTCTTCAAATCTCTTGTGTAGTTCAGGATGAATTACCCAGCATTCTGCCTCACTATGCCCTTGTTGTTTGCAAGTCTTGCAATATTTTGGCATATAATCATACTTAATCCTTATCCAGTTGAACTATTGCCCAGATTCATTAGCTTCTTCCACAATCTTAATACGATGAGGGAATTTACCTAACAAGTTAACTTCCACCTTCACCTTAGCACAACTAGATCTAGTCCCATTTTGAGTGGCTAGGTCTACATCTAATAGATTACCAATTGCACGAGTTAAGGAAAATACACATACCTTACCAAAGAAATTAGGAGGCAGTTCTGGAAAGCTAATCCAGGCTATGGCAATGGGATTCTTTTCATCAGGTGTCCATCATGGATTCCATTTTGTACAACGCATTTGCCACATGTCTATCTGAGCTTTTAAATAAAAAGCTAACTTTGAAAGAAGATAAACATAGTCCTCCAATAATGGCAGGCTAATCAACACATGACTATCTTCAATTAAACCAACTGAACAATGGTCTTTAATCTCACATTGAATTGGAATTGCTTTACGTAATTCACTAATAACATGATTTCGATAAGAAAATTTCCCAAGAACTGCAAGTTGAAGCCCTTGTTGTACAATAAATTTCTTTACTTCTTGTTTCGTCCACTTCACAATTGGTTCTCTGTGTAGGAACTCAACTGGTTTCAATGGTAACGTAGCTAGGGTATGCATGGGGGCATTAATGACAATAGGTTTTAAGATTTTTGCGTAATCCATGGGTTGGGGATTGTTGTTTGTGGTTATGGATGGTTAGGCGACAGTGGGGGAGGTTGGGGAGGTTGGGGAGGCCGCGCAGCCACTGGGGGTGGCTGCCCGCCGACCGTGGAGGCCATAGTAGGGTAGTCGCCGGTTGATATGGAGGAGAGAGAACAGAGCGTTTTAGGTTAGGGATATTTTTGTTTATTCTTTTTAGACTATTTATTACTGTTATTGAAGTTTATTTTTGAATATTAGATGGTGGCTTACCTAGCAAGAGGTTTTAGGCGCCATCACAACAAAAATAAGAGAATGCAATGAGGTCTTATAGAAATGTTTTCTAATGTCATATCGACCCAAATACCAATGAAGTAGGGATACAAAGATGAAAATAGAACCTTATAGTCATGTTTTCTATTGAACTAAAGGCTAGTGTAAGGAGGACAGCAACTTGCAAGTTTGACACAGAAGAGTCATATGGGCATATTTTGCTAATAATGCAATAGAGGAAGAGTAAATATATATTAGCACATAAGGAGGGATTTAAACTAAGGGTGAAACACCAGAAAGATTGATTGATCCTACAGTCATGATTTTATACAACTAAATTATTCAATGTAAACATACAAGTAGTCGAAGGAATTGAAACATATGCAAAAGGACTGCCAAAACATATAATCGTGTTGTAGATCCCCAAACAAGTTTTCAAGCAAACAATGAGTTAAAATAGATAGGAATAATGTTGAAAATATGCAACAAGAGGTTATTTTTAATTACCAGAACATGCAATTTACAACATGGAGAAGCTCGGGACATACCAAAGGCAATTGATTCAACTTTACAAGAGTCAGGACCAAAGGGGTTTCTTTTGTCCTCGAACAAGAATCCATTTAAGTTGCCGGGAGGTTTCGTTTTAGTTTTTGGAGTGTTTTGGGATACTTAGTCCCTAAACGGGAGCTTAAGCCTTAACATTTGGACTGTAGTCAAAACTGTGTGAAGACGACTCCATAATGGAGTTCCATCAGTTTCGTTAGATCCTTTAGGTTATTTTGGACTTAGGGACGTGTCCAGATTGTGTTTTGGAGGTTTGTAGCTCAATTAGGCTTGAATGGCGAAAGTCGAAGGTATGGAGATTTTGGTCGGTAGTTGAATTTCTGATATCGGGATTGGATTTCGATTCCAGAAGTTGGAATAGGTTCATAGGGTTGAATATGACTTGTCTACAAAATTTGGGGTCAATCGGACATGGGTTGATAGGTTTCGGCATCGATTGTCGAATTTGGAAATTCCAAGTTCTTTAAGTTTGAATCGGAGGATGATTCATAATTTTAGCATTGTTTGAGGTTGTTTGAGGGCTCGACTAAGTTTGTATGGTGTTTTAGGATTGGTTGGTATGTTTGGTTGAGGTCCCGGGGCCTCGGGTGAGTTTCGGGTGCTTAACGGATCGAATTGAGTCTTAGGAAAGTTGTTGCATCTCGTGTAACCGCACCTGCGCACATTGGGCCGCAGAAGCAGCTCTAGATTCGCAGATTCAGATTTGGGCCTTGTCCAGCTGGGGCCGCAGGTGAGGCGCGTTTCCACAGAAGAGGATGCGCAGAAGCGATAGGGGATTGCAGGAGCAGGCTCACAAGTGCGGCCCAGTGCTCGCAGATGTGGTCCCAGCCTATTTAAGCTGTTTTCGCACATGCGATGGTTCTTCCGTAGGTGCGGGGCCGCAGATATGTGTAATTAATCGCAGGTGCAGTTTAACTGGCAAAAAAGGGGCTAAATCGAGGGTTTGATTCATTTCTACATTTTCGGACTTGGGAGTTCGGATATTGGTGCTTTTTCGAGGGATTTTCAGAGACAGCCTTAGGGTAACCATTCCTAACTTGTTTTTAGTTGTATTTCATTAATTTATAGTTGTTTCCTCCATTTAATTTCGGATTTGGATTGAAAAGTTGGGAAATGGGGGAAAAATTCCCTAACCGAATTTCTGGGTTTTTATTGGGATACAGACATCGGATTTGGATAATTTTGGTACGAGTGAACTCAGGAGTGAATGGGTGTTAACATTTAGTAACATTTACTCGATTCCGAGACGTGGTCCCGCAGAGGCTTTTTGGGGCAAATTTTCAATTTTTTTCTTTAGCTTTGATTTCAGTAGCTCGATTAGTTCCTTGTAGTTGTATTCGTGTTATGTAATTGATTTTTGCTAGATTTGGGCCATTCGGAGTCAGATTTTCGTGAAAAGAGTGTTGTTTCGGATTGATTTGATCTTGGTTCGAGGTAAGTGGCTTGCCTAACCTTGTGTGGGGAAACTCCCATTAGGATTGATACTGTTCTTATATATGAGCGACGTGTACGTGAGGTTACGAGCATGTCCACGGGCTAATTGTTGTGAAAATCCGATTTCTACTAAGTAATAACTTGTTTGTACTTCTTATTTTAGTCTTAGCACCATGTGATGTATCCTGCTAGATTAGTATAGCATGCCTACTTGCCTTAACTATTTATCTGAACTACGTGCAACATGTATTAGTGAATTTACCTATTTTACCTTAACTTGTACTTAGGCTGAATTGTAGGTTCTCGTGTTGTAACGATTCAATTCTATTGTTTGGTCTGCATATTTACTTTGGGACTACGGAACGATATTCCGAGAGATCCCCATGTTCTGCATATTTACTTTGGGACTATGGAACAGTATTCCACGAGATCCCCTTGTCTTGCTTATTTACTTTAGGATTACGGAATGGTATTATAGGAGATCCCCTGCATATTTACGTTAGGGACTACGAGACGGTATCTCGGGAGATCCCTTGTTGTATTTCTGTGAACTGAGTTGTTATCATTCTATGGTTTCTTTCTTGTTAAATTTCAGTACTTATTTACTGCGATATTTCATTCTTGCCTTGCGTTATTACATATATACCAGTAGAGCCCTGACTTGACCTCGTCACTGCTAGACCGAGGTTAGGCTTGGCACTTGCTGGGTACCATTGTGGTATACTCACGCCCTTTCCTGCACATGTTTTTCGTGTGCAGATCCAGGTTATTCTTACCAGCCTCGTTCACAGTTGCAGTCGCTACTGCCGGAGACTTCAAGGTACATATGCCCGTGTCGCAGATCCTCAGAGCCCCCCCCCCCCCCCCCCCGCCTCCCCATCCCCTTATGTTCATTAGTCCCTCTTTCTATAGAAAATGATGTATAGAACAGTTAAGACTTCTTAGTAGCTTGTGACTTATAGTGTTCCGGGTCCTGGGATTTTTTTGTACATCTCAGAAGGTATATGCTGAGCGGCATTCAATTGCTTATTTAGATTATTATTACTTTTAGTTATTAATGTTCACGCTCTCATTTCATTTCCGCAAAGTGTTAGGCTTACCTAGTCGTAGAGACTAGGTGCCGTCACGATAAATTCACGGAGAGAGCCCTAAATGGTTGGTTATTCATACTTCATTTAGCGATCCATGAAAGGTTATAGAGTAACCAAATAAGGTGTTTCAACTAGTCTAATATTCTCGCTATGTGAAGTTGAAATGGAGGACCATCTCAACTTCATCTTAGTGCAGGGATGGAAAGAGGAGCTTGAATGTACCATAATACATGACAATAAGAGGAATTCTTAAGCATCAACCTAGCCTACAACATGAGTTGTTTACCAGTTATGGATGGAGAGAAACTAAAAATATTTTCAAGACGAAAAGAGGAGTTGTGCAGACATAATTCTTCAGGAAACACATTACATGTGATAGGAATCTTGAGGCCAAGATAAGTTAGGCAATGCACCTATTAAACTTTTATCCTTAGTTTGTTAAGTTGTCACATGCAGGATATAGGTAGCAGCATTTGTTTTACATTTGCAGTGCTGAAGTTTGGGGCCATATGTCCAACTTCATGTTGGGAAGAAGAAACCCCATAAATCTAACTCTCTTGGTGTTTCAGATACAAATGGTGAAGAGGAAATGAAGAAGTAGAAGAAGACCTAAACCTAGAGAAAAGACTCAATTTTCAGACAAAAGCCTTATGTTCGATATAACCTAAGTCTAATGGGTTATGTCCAGCAACATTGTGAGGGAACACGTGGAATAAGCATAGCCACTGGATCAATTGAATTAATCCATGATGGATTAAATCTAATCGTTCAGTTGACTTAATTCATGATGGATTAAATCTGGGCCATCTGATACTGTTGATTGTAGAAGCTTCCCTCATGTGACTAACTTGTGAGGGAATATAGTTAGTTAGTACAAGAATAAGTTTGTTATCTTTAGGAAAATTAGAGTAGGAGAAGTGTACAATTTTTCTCTTTCCTATTCTTTCTTTATTCTGCAGATTTTTGTTGTATATATACATGTAAGGTACAGTGATGAAACATACAGAAAATTTTCACATAACACTCTTCAATATTTCATACATAGTATCAGAGCAACCAGCTCGATCCAACAATTCAACCATCTAATCTCATATACATCAAATTCATTCTTCAATAAACTAAGATGGCTTAAACCACCGTCACTGGAGATACCAGCAACACTACAAAGGCAGAGCTATGATGTGAATCACCCTTACCACCTCAACAACTTTGATTCTCCTGGGATAACACTAGTCAATACAGTGTTTGATGGGAGAGGATACCCAAGATGGAGGAGGTCCATCTTGTTATCGTTTTCAGCCAAGAAGAAGCTTGGTTTCGTCAATGGAGCATGTCAATCTCTAGATCTTAGGTCTCCAGATCATGAGCAATGGGGTTGCGTCAACGACATGGTGATATCTTGGATCTTAAATGCACTCTCTAAGGACATCGCAGACAGTGTAATATACTCCAAAATTGCAAAGGAACTTTGGGATAGCCTAGAACAGAGATTTGGAAGATCAAATAGAGCAAAGATATATCACATGCAGAAAGAGCTATCAGGATTAGTCCGGGGTAATAGCGACATTACAGGATATTTCACCAAACTCAAACGACTATGGGATGAATTGGATGCTCTAAATGTTATCATATGTTGCTCATGTGTTTGTATTTGTGAAGGAAAAAGCAAAACTAACTAAGTCTCTTGAAGATCATAGGTTGATTCAATTCCTAATGGGATTGAATGACATCTATGCACAAGCCAGAGAAAATATACTCATGATGAAACATTTGCCTAGCATGGATGTTGCATATTCATTTCTCTTACAAGATGAAAATCAAAGAGAAGTTTATGCAAATGCACACTTCAATTCTGATTCACTTTCATTCATGGTAGCTGGAGAAGCTAAACAGCCTAATGCTCAACTTCTAGCCGATTTTGCAGCTTTCATGGCCACATGATAGGGGAGAAATTTTCAGAAAAGCAGGAATCAAGTGCAAAGAGGAGCTGTAATGGAACCTAAATATAACAATTCTTGGCAGAAGTTCACTAAGCCTCAGCAGAAGTTTAAGGGAAAAAAGAAGTACAATCCAAATGTGTTACTGTGGAAAAATAGGGCATACACAGGAAGACTGCTATAGAATCATTGAGTTCCCAGATGATTTTGAGTTCACCAATCAGAAAGGGTATCAAAACCATATCAAGGGAAATGCAGTTTTGGCACATGAAGATCATGAGAATAGGACAAAATGCTGAAAACAACAACATGAATTTTGGGCAGCAACTTAGCAAGGAGCAAGTTGCATAAATGATGAACATGTATGAACAGGCAAAATTGGCACAAGCAGGAAACTCAAGAATCAATGTTAATGTAGTTGCTGGTACTATTCTAAAATACTCAGGTTCAGTGTTTACAACTCTGAATTCAGACACCTGGATCATTGATTCAGGTGGTTCAGAGCATATGTGTTTTGACCCTAATTCTTTCTTATTTCTAACTCAACTTCATGTGCCTTTGCACATCAGTTTACCTAATTCTTTCAAGGTAATTGTTACCCATATAAGAAGTGTGTATATTCTTCTAGGACATGTCTTGAACAATGTTTTACATGTTTCAGATTTCAAATACAACCTCTGGTCAGTTCATAAATTTTGTGTTCAGTTTAAGTATGATGTCTTATTCACATATATTGGGTGTGTGTTACAGGGCCTTTCAATGAAGAGTCCACAAGCTTTTTTTGAAGTTAGAGAGGGAATTAAACATTTTGGAGCCTAGTAGTCTTAAGTCTAAGGTTCTGTTCAATACTAATGTATTTTCAATTCAAAAAGGAAGAAATTCCATTTCATGAGTCTGAGTCCTTCTCTATTCTTGTTCATGTTAATGCTATTCCTGATGTTAAGCTTTGGCATGTAAGGTTGGGACATCTCCCATATTCAGCAATAAAGCATTTAGATTTCCTTCATTGTGAATCAAATTCTAATTTTATTTGTGATGTTTGTCTTAAGGCTAAACAAACAAGGAATCCTTTTCCTGTCAGCAGCATTAAGTCCAAACAGATTTTTGAGCTCATACATGTGGACATATGGGGACCTTATAAGTCTAATCCCTATAATGGATTTAGATATTTTCTCACTATAGTAGATGACTGTAGTAGAGGAACATGGACTTTCTTATTGTGTGCTAAGGGCAATGCTTTTCCTATGCTTAAATCATTTCTGTCTATGGTTGAGAGGCAGTTCAATGTAAAGGTGAGAATGATAAGATCTGACAATGCACTAGAAATAGGAAAAGGAACACAAACGATAGTTTTTCTGGCTTCAGAAGGAATCTTACACCAGCTATCTTGTGTGACAACTCCTCAAAAATATGGGATTGTAGAAAGGAAGCATAGACATCTCTTAGAAATAGATAGAGGTTTAATGTTTCAATCCAGGTTGTCTATGTCATATTGGGGTAAATCTATTTTTACTACCACACATATTCTTAATAGATTACCCTTCAGTGTACTTCAAGAAAATACACCATATGAGATCATATTTCAACAAAAGCCCAAGTATGACTACTTGAGGAACTTTGGATGCCTATGTTATGCTTCTACACTATCACAAGGAAGAGGAAAGTTTGATGAGAGGGCAACAACTTGTGTTCTACTTGGTTACCCACTTCAACAAAAAGGATACAAACTACTTGAAATGTCTACAAAGAAAGTTTTTGTATCTAGGGATGTAAAGTTTCATGAATCGCATTTCCCTTTTGCTGAAATCAACACACCACACCACTCTATTTTTTCAACTCTAACCTTCACCACTGAGCCTAACTAGTCAACCACAACACAATATCCAACATTGTACACTTCCTTAGAGTCTAAAGTAACAGATGTTCCTTCAACATCATCACCAATCCCTTTATATATTCCCCGTCATCATCAGGCCTCTCCTAGTAAAATTCCAGTTTCACATATCCATCAATCACCACACACAACCTCACCTTTTCCTATACCTGAGAAACATATGCCATTAAGAAGATCAAGAAGGGTTTCTAGTCAACCATTCTATTTAAAAGACTATGTGTGTAGTAGTATCATGTTCACAGATGTGGACACAGTTTGTTTTGCTCAACCATCCAGGCCTAAGGAATATTGTTTTTCATCTCTCTCACCTAATAATCAGCATGTAATGTAATCCCTTTCTGCACTAACTGAACCTTATACCTTTGGGCAGGCTTGTCAACATCCAAGTTGCATAGAAGTTATGAATGCAAAAATTAAAGCTCTAGAGGATAATAACACATGGGATGTGGTTGAGTTACCTAAAGGAAAAAAGAGATTTGCCTTGTAAATGGGTGTATAAGGTAAAGCACTTATCAAATGGAAGAGATGAAAGGCTAAAGGCAAGGTTAGTGGTAAGGGGATATTCAAAGAGAAGGGATAGATTATACTGAGACTTTTTCACCTGTGGTGAAGATGACAACCATAAGGTGTCTACTCACTGTTGCAGCCAAGAAAGACTGGAAGGTTTCTTAATTAGATATCAACAATGAATTTCTGCATGGGGATTTACAGGAGAGGTATACATGAAGTTCCCAGCAGGATTGGATCCGCCCAGTCCCAAACATGTTTGTCTTTTGAGGAAATCATTATATGGTTTAAAATAGGCTTCTAGACAGTGGTATGCTAGGCTTGCATGGGCTCTAAGTTTTAAGGGATATTCTTCATCCCTGAATGGCTATTCTCTATTTTTAAACGCACATGTAGCCTTATTTAAATCCTAGCAGTCTATGTTGACGACATACTACTTACAGGAGATGACTTAGAGGAAATTCAAAGCATTAAAGATTTTCTCAATATTGAGTTCAAGGCCAAGAATTTGGGGAACATACATTATTTTCAAGGAATGGAAATCTTGAGAGAAAAAGAAGGATTCATTTTGAGTCAAAGGAAGTTTACCTTAGATATGTTGAAGGAATTTGATGTGTCACATTTGGCTCGAGTCAGCTCTCCTTTGGATTCTGCCTCCAAGCTTCAAGCTAATGACAGCCAGCCCCTGCAATATCCTACTGTATTTCGTCACTTAGTTGGAAAGATTAATTATTTAACTAACACTAGACCTGATCTTTCTTTTGCTGTACTCACCCTCAGTCAATACATGCAGAATTCTTGTGTTTCTCATTTCACTACTGGTCTATGAGTACTCAAATACCTCAACTTTGATTCGGGTCAAGGTATCCTTCTTTCAGCATAACCATCTTTTTCTTTGATGGCTCTGCGATGCTGATTGGGCATCTTGCAAAGATTCAAGGAGATCCGTCAGTGGTTTTCTCATAAATCTTGGAGAAGCTCCTATTTCATGAAAATCAAAGAAACAAGTATCAATTTCTTTATCTTCGGTAGAAGCAGAATATCGATCTATGAGAAGGGTTACTGCAGAACTTACATGGTTAGTGAGCTTGCTTGAGGACCTCTCAGCCTCAATTACTTTTCTGAATCCTCTTCATTCTGATAGCAAAGCAACCATCCATATCGCTCGTAACCCCATTTTTCATGAACACACAAAACATGTCGAAATCGACTGTCATTTTGTGCGACAACAGTCTCTCTCATGCTTAATCACTCTTTCTTTTTCCCATCTAAAGCTCAGCTCACAGATCGCTTCACAAAGCCTCTATCAAGGGTTTCTCATCAAGCAATTTTGGGCAAGTTAGGGCTCACACAGTTCCCCTCCAACTTGAGGGGGGTGTTGGGAAGAAGAAACACCATAACTCTAACTCTCTTGGTGTTTGGGATACAAATGGTGAAGAGAAAATGAAGAAGAAGAAGACCTAAACCTGGAGAGAAGACTCAATTTTCAGACAAAAGCCTTAAATTCGATATAACCCAAGTCTAATAGTTTATGTTCAGTAACATTGTGAGGGAACACGTGGAAAACGCATAGCCACTGCATCAATTGAATTAATTCATGATGGATAAAATCTGATCATTGAATCAATTGACTTAATTCATGATGGATTAAATCTGGACCATCTAATATTGTTGATTCTAGAAGCTTCCCTCATGTGACTGACATGTGAGGGAATATAGTTAGTTAGTAGAAGAATAAGTTTGTTATCACTAGAAAAATTAGAATAGGACAAGTGTACAGTTTTTCCCTTTCCTATTCTTTCTTTATTCTGCAATTTTTTGTTGTATATATACATGTAAGGTGCAATGATGAAACATACAGAAAAATTTCACAAAACACTCTTCAATATTTCGTACACTTCAAGGGTGATAGTTATACATGTAAATATTTTTCTTTTGGTAACAAAAGTTTATTAATTACCAAAAATATCATATGGATAGCTTGGGGCACAATGAAAAAGCTTTCAGTCACCCGATCTACCTCTTTTTTTTAATAATCGTGGTACCCGTACCAGCTTGCGCGTACATTAAGAAATTTTTGCTTACACTGAGACTTGAACCTGAGACCTCATGATTTTCATCCACTTTATTTATGTTACGCCCTGCAATATTACGTTGATATTTTGTCCCACGGTATTATATTATGATGATGTTACGCCTTGCAGTACTACATTACGATGATGCTTCGCAATATTAAATTATGATGATATTGCACCATGTAGTATTGTACGTTGAATTTGTCGTAAGGTAATTGACATTTGTCCAAGGAAAAAGATTATTTGGAGATTATAAGTATTGTACTATTTCAAACAAGTGATAAGTAAATTCATGGAGGTAAGAAGGTGAGCGGATCAAAGAAAATGAATTTCGTCGAAATTTGACATTTTGGGATAAAATACGGTCTAAGTTATAATATCCCGTATTTATGGACTAGTGCCATACAAGGTACCATATGACCACGGTAGTATAATGTATAAAGTATATTAAAAATGAGTAGTATTTTTAAGTCATTTGAGATAATTCTTAATTATACGGATAATTGATTAATTATCAGGTAACGGAACATTACCTAGTTAATTAAAAAAAATGAGATAAAGATTAAATCCCCCTCCCTCCCAAAACGTGGCAAAAAGTCACAAAACTAAGAAATGACTCTCAGTCATTGGATGATGAGGTGGCTATCTAGGAAATGAAGACTTTAATATGTAAAAGTCTCAAGTCTTTTTAGTCTCTTAGGAACAAGACATCAAATCTCTTAGAAATAATGATAGAAATCATAGAACCCTTCTTTCCAATTCACAAAACATTCAAGAACAGTAATAATAATAAAAATCATAGAACCCTTCTTTCCAATTCAACAAGCATTCAAGAACAGAAGCTTTAATCTAACGAGTTTCAACAGAAATTCTTACAACCAAACAAATTCAAACGAAAAATTGTTAGAATAGTTCAACGTAAAAAATTTGCAATTCTAAAGAAGTACGGTGCAATCGTTTCCAAAAAATATTATACGAATTTTTTCCTACTCCGGGTATGTTAAGGCTATCTCTTCTTTTCTTTTGGCATAATCCAAATTATACAGAAGAAACGAGCAAACACACGGTTTTCATAAATTACTCTATTCATAGAAATACTAGGGGTGTCTATATTCTTGATTTCCCATGTGAATTTATTATTATCTTATGTTCATGGGTCACATAAATAAGTAAGTTGGTAATGTTTATTTCATGATATTAATCAGAGGCATAATGGCCTTATGACGTACCGAGAGATTTTATTAACGTATTTCATACGCATTTCATGCATTTATACATGCACATTGACCCATGACCAGATGATGTTATATATATATATATATATATATATATATATATATATATATATATATATATATATATATATATATATATATATGGGAAAGGTTATGGCGTTATATATGCACCTCCACCTGATCAGCTC
>ML263841.1:4090-39850 GCA_005239495.1 Nicotiana undulata | reverse complement strand
GAGATGATATGATGGGATGCCCTCAGAGGCCTGATGATGTTATGAAACATGTACCTATGCACGAAATGACATTCTTACGCATATGAATGACACTATAATTATTTCATGATTTACAGAGTTATCCAGACTTACAGGTTGAGTCATTTACTCTATATTTCTTCCACGTCTATTATGCACTTATTTATGTGCCTTACATACTCGGTACATTATTCGTACCGACATCCCATTTGCCTTGGACGTTGTGTTTCATGCCTGTAGGTTCCGATAGACACGTCGAGAGCCCTCCAAGTAAGCTATCAGCTCAGCGAAAGATATTGGTGCGGTCCATTTGCTTCGGAGTTGCTTGTTTGGTTAGTATGATTTAGATATGTATTGTTTGGTATGGCGGGACTCTGTCCCAACCTTTATAAAAATTATGTATTCTTAGAGGCTTGTAGACAGATGCCATGTACGTAAAAGGTTGTATGGCCTTGTCGGCCTATGTTCAATATATGAGTGATTATTTTGGTCTTTTAGGCCCGTATGTCTTATGTATAAGTTGATATCACATGTTGTATTCTACTTATTTCACGATATCCTTCCGGCTCAGTTATCTATGATAAGTATAACATGAAAAGATACATTATGTTGGTACTCGATTGAATAGGATACCGAATGCCTATTACAACCCATAAGTTTGGATCGTGACAATTTATCACTAGGTCATACCTTTGGGTGCCTTCCTCTTTTATCCTCTTGTTCTCGTCTTCTCCCCGCCCTCTATATATAGTGATTGAATAAATATAGAAAATATATAAAGAAAGTTGTCCAGTCCTCTGATTTTCCTTTCTCAGCCCATACTTGTATCCACTAGGTAAGTCTAGTCGGTTCTTTGCATCTAATTTTGGTCTAGAACCTATATCTTGTTTCGTGTCTTTTTCAAGGATTGCAGTACGGTTTCTTTCATGGAGAAATCTGTCAATCCTATTAAAAAGAGTGATAAAGAAATTCAAAATTTGATCGTGAGAGTAGTGGAATTCTGCAATATGTATGCCACCAAGGAGGAGCACCGGAAAGAAAAATTGTGGAACCTAATAGAAATTACTACTAGTTGGACAAAGAAAAGATTTTTTCAAGCGATTGTGTAATAACTTTTCTTCTTCTCAATTATTCAAGATATTATGTGTATTAGTATATTACTGACTCTAAGAAGAGTTAAAGTTAAATCAAAGTAAAGAAACTCTTCATTTCCCAGAAAGCAGCAAACTAGTTTCGCTCCCGGACATAAACTGAGGCAGTCTATAATCAGCGGGATCATCATATGTACATATTTTTAATTTGTTTTTAAATATATCCCTAATTTGAGCCGAAAGTAATGCGTTAAGTCAACCAACAGAACTCATGCTTAAATTTAGCTGCCCCTGCACGTTTTCATGATTCATGAAATTAAATTTATCTACATGACAAGACAAATCGGTGGACTCTAACAAGTCTTACGAGAGATAAGAGGAATTCTCTAATTAAAAAGCCAAGGTTATGGTGGACTATTCAGTAACAATTCAACTGAAGAGCTGATTAGGAGATCTCGTTTTTTCATTTTGGCAATAAGAACCTTAGAACATATCAATGTTCAAGGAAGAAACATTCACAATCTGTTTGGAAAGTCACTTAGGAATTGATTTTGAGTGTAATTGGTGTAATTACACAGTTTAGTATGTTTGTTTGGTCAAATAATTACTTGGTAAGCATGGAATTGAGTGTAATTGGAAAGGTATAATTACACTCTCCAATTCTCGAGGGGAAAGAGAATTGGTGGTAATTACACTGTGTAATTACAAAGTTACTTTTAATTTCTTTCCTTTTTGTTTTTTTATTTCTATTATTTTAATTCCTTTTTATTTTAGTTTTTAATTTTAAAATATAATTTTCTTCGTACATTATTTATATTTTATTTTTCTCTACCTTTACTTCTTGTTATTCCATGTAACTACTCTATATGTTATTTCTTATTTGTTTTATTTTATTCATATAACGTAATTGCGTTATTATTCTAGGTTTTGAAACTACACCTCCTAATATTAGAAATAATGAGTCATTAACAAACTTGACATATAATGAGTGATGTCATTAAAGTAGAATTTTGTTGTTGAATGAGGTTATAAACTTATTATGTTTCCTAATTTTAAGTTGTATTGAAATTTATTTTTATTATGTTGGAATTTGACATATGTTAAGCTATTTTAATTGTTTTTGGATTTTGAAATTATGTTATATTTATGGTTTCAATTTATTTGTTTTAGTGGTATTTGCTTGTTATTCACATTGCATGTTGTTCAGTTTTAGTTAGAATTGATAAATTAGTTTTGTCAAATATTTGAATAATGTTATGACGTTATACTTATAAATATTAATTTATTTTATCAAACATGCATTCCATGAATTCCTATAAAACGTATGTTTTTAGGTTTTATAATTAATTAAACTAAATATTATTAATTTAAAAATATATATATACATTATTTTTACAATATTACTTATAAATATATGATTACTAATTAATGTATAGTCAACAAAAAAATATACATTTTAAATACCAAATCTAATATCATTTATACTTATAAAAAATAAGTTATATGTGTATATTTATCACATTAACTTTTAAGTTTTGAATATTACTTCGTTTAAAATTTAATCAAAATGTGTAATTATACTTGTGCAATCAAACAGTACGTCTTGAAATTATACTGTAATTACATTATGACAAATAAACAGGTCGTCCTAATTATTATATTACGTAATTACTAACCTAGTAATTGTACCAATTTTAATTATCGGGTGACTTTCCAAACAAACCCTTATTGACCATTGTGACTGCAAAGAGAGTTAAAGACTAGCGCTATTTCATTTACCATCTGGATATAAAAGCACTTTTTCGAAGAAATTACAACTTTCGAATAAGGTGTACTCCTCGAAACTCGTATGTGCATCTTCTGAGAATGAAAAAATTTATTTTGTGCCTTACACAACTGACATTAGTTGTATCTCTTTTTTTTGTCTCACAACTTTGTGATCCCAGAATTTTGTGACCCAAATATGTAATATATGGGTCCATGAATATGTGAGATTAGAGGTCTCACACAACTAATGTCAATTGTGTGAGGCACGCCATAAAATCACTCGTAATGAAAGGCCTTAAAAGAAGGTTAGGGCAAGTTTTCTATACCGGCAATACAGATGGTTATGAAAACAACAAAACAGATATGGAAAGGCTTTGTAGGTGACTCAAACTCTCAAGTTACCTAACTCTATACCATTAAGGGTTAAGACAGATTCATTCTTCTTCTTTTTTGATGAAGTAATTTGTTCATTGATGGCATCAAAAAGATGCAATAGTACAAAAGATAATACATCAAAAGGAACTAGGTCAGCTCTAATACATGAAATGTTAATCTAAGACCAAGGTGCTGACAAAGTTCAGAAAACTATCAGGGATATCTACAAGGGACAACTTGTGCCAACTAAAAAGAAACATTAAGCACCTAGCCTTAATAGAGTGATTGGAGTTGATACACCATCAAAGAATCTCCTATTTCTTTCTGTCCATAAACACCAAAACAATACTACCAGGGAGCATTCTCCAAACTTGTTTGATGGCTTTATCAACTTTCCATGTCTTCCAGTTTCTAAAGGCTTCCTTGGTGCTCTGAGGCATGACCCAGTTGAGTCCAAAAAGTGAGAGAAATATGTTCCACACATTAGCAACTACTGGACAGTGTAGAAACAAATGGTTGTTAGTTTCTTCATTGTTCTGGCACATATAACATCTATTTACAATCTGGAAGCTTCTTTTCCTTAGATTATCTTGAGTGAGGCATGCATCTTGTAGTGCAGTCCAACAAAAGCAGGTAACTTTTAAAGGAGCTCTTGTTCTCCAAATAATCTTCCATGGAGAACTTTCTACCATTTCATTTTGTGCTGTCAAAGATGTATATCCAACCTTGACAGAATAGCAACCTTCCTTGGACTTTCCCCTCTTTAGTTTGTGCACTGCATGAGCATTGATTCCATTATTATCTAGCCTTGACAGTAGATTTAGCAGCTCCTCATACTCCCGGTCTTGTATATACCTTCTAAGAAGAATGTTCCAATTGTTGTGTTCCCTGTATTGAGCAATGGATGAGTTAGGATCACAAGAGATCTGATAGAGGTTTGGAAAGTCATCTTTTAGAAAACAGTTCCCTAGCCATTTATCTTTACAGAATTTGATGAGTGTCCCACTTCTTGCAGAAAAGTAGGCATTCTGATAGAATTCATCCCAGAGTCTGCTAATGTATTTCCAAGGTCCAACTCCATGTGAGGCTCGGGAGACTTTTGTACACCAATGGATTTGGGCTTCATGCTTAGCCGTGACTATCTCTTTCCAAAGTGCTTGGTTTTTCTGAGAGTATCTCCATAACCACTTCATTAGTAAACTTTTATTATATGCAGCCAGATTTTTAATGCCCAGTCCACCTTGTATCTTAGGCATTGTGCATTTAGACCATTTTACAAGGTGTAATTTGTGTTCCTTACTCTTCCCTTACCACAAAAAGTTCCTCCTAATTTTGTCAGAGTCTCGGTACCTTGCTAGGCATAGGGAATAATGACATAGTGTATGTTGGAATGTTGTCTAGAGTGTTATTAATTAAAGTAAGTCTACCACTCATTGAGAGGTACTGCATCTTCCAGGAGGCTAGCCTTTTCTAAAAAAATTCAATCACACTGCCCAAACTACAAGTAGCTCTAAACTTAGCACCCAATGGAAGTCCAAGATATGTTTTAGGGAAGGAGTTAGTGTTGCAGCACAAAATTTCTGCTAACTCTGCCAGATTTGGAACATCATTGACAGGGTATATAACACTCTTGAGCATGTTAATATGAAGTCCAGATAATTCTTCAAAGATTAGTAGGGTTAAGGTAGAGCACTTGTCTTGATTCAGCCCACAAAAAATTAAGGTATCAACAACATACAAAAGGTGCGAGACATTGACTGAGATTATTGTTATGTTGCCAACATCAAAACCATTGATCCATTATAGTTTCTTGGTTTTATCTAACATTCTACTAAGACCTTCCATGGCTAGAATAAAGAGGAAGGGTAATAACGGATCACCTTGTCTTAGGCCTTTCTGAGGGGAGAAGAAGCCCATTGGACTCCTATAAATCAGCACCAACTATTCCATTGTTGTGATGCTAAATTAGATCCATTTATCCACATGTCTCCAAATCACATTTCTTTAGCATAGCAATTAGGTATGACCAATTGATTTGATCAAATGCATTCTCTATATCTAGTTTGCATAGGATGCCTGGTTCCCACTTTTCATCCTCCAATCTAGGACTTCAGTTGCAATTAGGGTTGCATCAGCAATTTGTCTATTTTTTATGAGAGCATTCTGATGGTTAGAAACCAGCTTCCCCATGACTCTTTTTAGCCTCTCTACCATAACTTTGGCTGCAATCTTGTATACATTTCCAATTAAACTAATTGGTCTAAAATTATTTAGTTCAACTGCTCCCTTTTTCTTTGGGATTAGAGCTATGAAAGAAGTATTTGTGCACCTTACCATGTAGCAGTGTTGATGGAAGTGATCAAGTACATTTATTACACTAGTTCTAATGAACTCTCAAGCCTTCTGGAAGAATGCCATAGTGTAGCCATCAGGACCAAGGGCCTTGTCTGGAGCACATGACTTAATTACAGCCAGGACCTCTTCCTCTTGAAATGCTAGCTCAAGATCTTTTTTCTCCTTTTATGAAATGCTTGCTAAACCTTCAAATTCAGCACAAGGTCTCCAACTCTCCTATTCAGTGTATAGTTTCTCATAGAATTCCAAAATTTCTTTCTTGATAGAGTCTTTGTCTTCAATAATCTCTGGGCCTACTTTGAGTTTGTCAATACAGTTGTTCCTCCTATGAGAGTTAGTAATCTTTTGAAAATATTTTGTGTTCATGTCCCCCTCCTTTAACCACAAACACCTGAATTTTTGCCTCCATGAGATCTCCTCAACCTTTATCAGTTGATGATACTCATATTGTACGTCTAACATCTGTGATTTCTCTGTTGTGGAAAGTGGTCCACGTTCACGAATTTGTTCAAGAGCAAAATGTTCGTCTAAGATTTTGTTCTTTTTGGCCTCTAGCTTGCCAACCTCCTTGTTCCAGTGTGTCATGTCCTTTTTGAGATTCTCTAGCTTCTGAACAAGTATGAAATCTGGACTACCACTAATTATATAACTCTGCCACCAAGCCTTTACTTTGTCAAGAAACTCCTCAGCCTGAAGCCACATGTTTTCAAACTTGAAGTATAAGGGTGTTTCCTCTCAGTCACCACTCTCGAGCAAAATAGGTCTATGATAAAAATTAACCTTTGGTAAGGCCACTTGCTTAACAATTTTGAAGTTGTCATTCCATTCTGTTGAAATCAAAAATCTGTCTATCCTTGATGTTTGTATGTGATTCTCTCCCCTGGACCAAGTATCCTAAGCACCATGTAGTGGCAAGTCAATGATACATAAGTCTTAGATAAATTCTAAGAAGTCTTTCAATGATTTTGTTCTTCTCACACAATTGAGCCTCTCACTTTCAAACTTGCATACATTGAAATCACCCCCTAATACCCTATGACCATCCCAGATTCCCCTTATTCCATCAATTTCATGTCATAATTCTTCTCTCTTAGAACTGGTATGAGGACCATATATGCCAATGAAGCACTATAGGAATTCCTCCTGAAGGGACTCCAACATACATGAAATGGAGAATGTGCCCACTTTCCACTGCCTTTTTCTCACAACATTATAATTCCCCCTTTTGTGCCACAAGACTTTAGTTCAGCCCAACCAATCCACATGTTTCCCCATATCTGTTGTAACGACCCGACCGGTCGTTTTGAGATCCAGTGCGTCGTTTAGCAGTTGGGAGTCACGAACAGCTTCATTTCAGGTATATTGACTTGTGCATATGGTTGGAATTTAAATTCAGGAAGATCGAAGTTGAATTTAAAGGAAAATTCTCATTTCAGAAGTCTTAAGTTGAAGAAATCGAGTAAGGCTGGGATTTTGAGTAAAAGACCTAGGAATCAGGATCCGAAGGTTCCAGCAGGTTCGTATGATGATTTCGGACTTAGGCGTATGTCCGTAACGGGTTTTGGATAACCCGGGAGCAGTCGGCGTATATTGTGGAAAGTTAGTATTTTAAGGAAATTTCCTAAGTTTGACTTGAAGTACATTACAATGATACTGATGTCCGTTTGGGATTACGAGTCTGGGAATAGCTCCGTATGGTGATTCTGGAGTTGGGAGCGCGATCGAAAGTGAATTCGGATATCCGGAAGTCAATTTAAGGTCATTTGGCTAAAGATAGAAAATTGAAGGTTTTTGAAGAATTCGACCGGAAATGGAAATTTTGATATCGGGGTCAAAATGTGATTCCGGAAGTTGGAGCAGCTCCGTAATGTCGAATATGACTTGCCTGCAAAATTTGAGGTCAATCGAACGTGGTTATCAAATAGGTTTCAGCATCAAATGTGGAAGTTGGAATTTTCAATGTTAAAGTTGAATTTTAGTGCGATTCGTGATTTTGGCGTTGTTCGATGTGATTTGAAGCTTCAAACAAGTTCGTGGGATGTTGTGGGACTGATTCGTGCGATTGGACGGGGTCCCGGGGGTCTCGGGTGTGTTTCGGGGTGGTTTAGGGCCATTTTTCTCTACTTTGTTGTTGCTGTCATCTGATGTTTCTGGTGTGTTGTGCGATCGCATCCCTTGTAGTGCGATCGAGGAGGAGAAAATGGGAGGAGTGATTTTTGATCTGTGCGATCGCGGCCTCAGTGGTGCGATCGCAGAGAAGGATTTGGAGGAAGCTGGAAAAAGGCCTGTGCGATCGCAGGCAAGCTTGTGCGATCGTAGGCAAGCTTGTGCGATCGCATAGAAGAAATGCTCTGCTGCACTGACTCGACTTCGGAGGCTAATATCTCACAATCTATAAGGAATTTTGAGGTGATGTAACGTTAAAGTTATATCCCTTTGTGTCTAGTTTCTAGAAACGTAAACCATTTAGCATTTGGATTTTCTTACCAAACGATATGGCTGTTACACTACAGGGTGTCCAAAAAGATGAAGAAGAAATTTGTGTTGCACAGGGCTGACTTTGGAAGCTTATATCTAGAAATCTATAAGGATTTGGGAGATGACCAACAACTGAAAGTCATAGCTATTTAATTCTAGTTTTCAGAACATTAAACCATTTGGAGTTTGGAGTTTTGTGCAAAAGGTTATGACTATCCTACTAGAGGCTGTCCGGGAGGCTGGGCATTTGTTCTCCGCGATCGCGAAGATCTTTCCGCGATCGCAAGGAGCAAGTTTTGGGCTGGAAAATTGTACTCCGCGATCGCAAAGCATTTTCCGCGATCGCACTGAGTAAATACCTGGGCAGAATGTTTAAAAAATGGGATTTTGGCCATTTCATCAATTCCTTCACTTGGTTGGGGCGATTTTGGAGGATTTCAAAGGGTGATTTTCATCAAGAATCAAGAGGTAAGTGATTCCTTCTCATTTCCAAGTTAATTCAAGGTTTATACATGGGATTAAACATGAAAAATTTGTGGAAAAATTAGTATTTTGAAGAAAACCTAGAAATTTGGAAATTTAGATTTTAGCCACGAATTGAGCATGAATAATTGAGTAAAATGTGTAATTGAATTAGTAAAGCTTCGGGTAGAGATTTTCTTCAAGAAATTTAGAGGTCCAGGCACGTGGGCCCGAGGGCATTTTGGTCATTTCATTGAGTCGGGCTGAGGAACTTTGTAATTTGAATTGGTTATGATCTATTGAGTATATTTTCATTGAATTATCGTTATTTGTATAGTTTGGGAGCGTTGCGCATCCATTTTAGTCGTTGTAGAGGCTTGGAAGCCGGTGATGAATCTTCAGAGCGAGGTGAGTCTCCTTTCTAACCTCGTAAGAGGGAAATTGTCCCTCTAGGTAACCTTGTTTTCTATGTGATCTTGTTTGGGGGCTACGTACGCACCGAGTGACGAGAGTCCGTACGTAATGGCTATTACTGCTTCATCCGGGTAGTTAGGACACAACATGTTCATTGTTTTTTTTCTCTGTTGTAGCATAGATATGACTTGTATAATTGTGTGATTGGTATTGTTGTCTTTAAACGTTGTGATACTTGGCTTGATTTAAGTGTGATAAGAGAATCATGGGATTGGATCGGGTCGTACGCCACGGCATAGTGATGATTGATTATATTATGGGATCGGGCCGTATGCCACGGCAGAGTGATGATTGATTATATTATGGGATTGGGTCGTGCTCAACGGCAGAGTGATGATTGATTATATTATGGGATCGGGTCGTACGCCACGGCTGAGTGATGAGAGAGTATGTTATGGGATCAGGTCGTATGCCACGGCGAAGATTGAGACTACAGGGTGGGATCGGGACGTACGCCACGGCGGAGATTGAGACTACATGGTGGGATCGGGCCGTACACCACGGCGGAGATTGAGATTACAGGGTGGGATCGGGCCGTACGCCACGACAAAGATTTACAGGATGGGATCAGGTCTTACGCCACGGCGGAGCGATGTGAATGAGTACCATATGGGAGCGGGTCGTACGCCACGGCTGATACCAAACTTGTTTGATTTGAGATTGTTATTTGTTGCCGGATATATATGTACTTGATTATTTGTTTTACTTGCCTACAGTTTTCCTTACATCCTGCTTACTTTAGTACCGTTTGACCTTAGTGAGTATCGAGTCGACCTCTCGTCACTACTTCTTCAAGATTAGACGGGATACTCACTGGGTACATATATGTATATGTACTCATACTACACTTTCTGTTCATTTTGTTGCAGAAGCGTTCCACAGCTGCCGGAGTCTCCTTTCTGTGTACTTACATTTAATATTTGTTGCTTTTGTCCAAAATGTTTTTTCGGACAAGCGTTGTATAATTGTATAAATCCTTAGAAATTGCTCATGGACTTGTGTCACTGGGTTCTGGGGATGTTTTGGTATTTCTTTTCTGTATTAATTTGGTTTTCTTTCCATATTTAAATTACGGAATTTATTTATTTAATAATGAAAATGCAAGAAGAGGCTTCGATTCTAAAATGTTAAACAGGAAAGTGTTCCAACTGCTTAAGGGGTCGGCTTGCCTGACAGTGGTGTCCGGCGCCATCACAACCCATAGGTTTTGGGTCGTGACAACGTGGTATCAGAGCCCTAGGTTCCCGTAGGTTTCATGAGTCATGAGCAAGTCTAGTAGAGTCCTGCGGATCAGTACGGAGACGTCTGTACTTATCTTCGGGAGGCTACAGGGCTGTTAGGAGTACTTCCCTTCTTGATTCCTCATCGTGCGACTTGATTCCTTTAAGGCTTATGCCTATGTTTCTTCCTACTCAATCTTATACGTCGCGAAGCGCTTCCTATAATCGAGAGTTTGAGGAATTGTAATGGGGCTACAGATGCGGTGCGTGATGTTCTTCATGCATTGTCGAATGGACTGTTGTTATCTCCCTGCAGAAGAATATGATGTTATTTTAGCTCAGTAGTTGTGTTTATGAGAGCCTTGAGGCTATGCTCGGATAGTGATGATATTTTGATTGGTTATCGCGCGATGTTGATATGGCGGTAGAACGTTTGCCCATGGGGTGATGAACGGTTTGAAGGGAGGTCTTCTCAGAGTAGGGTTTCGAGATTTCAGTGTTTTTAGTTCCGCTAGAGGAAAGGCATTTGGATTATGAATGGTCCGGTTTGGGTTGATAAAGTATCGAGGCTGGGTGTCATTGGGAAAGGTGGAATATTCACCTGTGGTGTGGTATCGTCGTTTGATCGAATAGAATATGTTAAATTCGCCGGTGTTAAAGCTCTTAGGTCGCATGGGGTTAGAGTGTTGTGAATCGGTGTTGAGGAAGCGGTTGTTAGAGATCGTGGTGTGTAGTGGTTCAGAATTGAACAGTTACTTTTAATGAAGGCGGCTCGAGGAAGATGATCTTCGTAAAGATTTAAAGTTGTGGGGATCTATCGGTTTAAGAGCTACGGAGAATGGTATTGAATTGAGGCAGCAAGTGGGCACCATTCGACGGAGGAAGATATGTGAGAAGTGTTGGGCGGTGGTGCCAATTCTAAAAGATAAGGAGAGGAAGTCAGGTAACGCTCGAGGGAATAAGTTGGACCAAGTGGGAGAGCGGCAGCATAGCGGTGAATCAGAAGATGTAGTAGTGCAGTTAGTAGATGTCCAGGAGGAGCGGACGGATTGGTAAGGTTGGTAAATGGGTACATGCTCAGCATGGGGGTCTTGGTATTGTAGAAAGAGCGAAGCATAGCGTAATGGTAAGCGCCAGTTGGCTAGTTTCCTCGGGTGGGTTGTCTTCTATAAGTAGGTTAGCGCTTGTAGGGTTGGTAAGTTCTGTGCGGAGTCCTAGTGTCTAGTCGGTAGGAGGTAGAATGTGTGAATGGTGTTAGAAAATTCAAATATTTAAGGGGGGCTAACAGGAGAATTCGGAAGAATTGGATGTATTGGTGGAACAAGGTCATGTCAACAAAGGAGAAAGGATCTCAGCAGGGTCTGGAGCGGTGCAAGAAGTAGCTTCGGGCTAAGTGGGGGGAGTCCCACCACCTGCAGTTGGGTCGTAGGATTGTGCTCTCATGGGATTGCGGATTTGTCGGCGTATCGGCAAGATGTTACAACTAAGAGAAAGGAGTGAGGCGGTAATTGAGCATGGCATGTGATAAAAATGTGCGAAGTTGGGCTTATTGGACCAGAGCTAGGCTTTGGAAAATTTTGAATTTGTGCTTAAGTCATAGGCAAGTTGTAAGGGAAGTGACTTAGTCACATGCTTCATTGAGAGCATATTCATGTGCTAGAAGAGCCTTGGGGTTGATAGTATTCGGGGCCATTCAGAGTGGGTGACTCTCAGTAGTGATCCTGATGAATTCGAAAGTTAGAGAATGCGGTGTTTAAGGGTTTCAGGCAACAATATAATTAAGGAGAGAGCTTCTGCAGTATAGTCTCTAAGAGGAAGGAAGATGGTTGGAGGGTTCTATGTTATTTCAGCACGCTGGATAGTATCGGAGGAGTGAGAGAATAGACTCCAGGTTGTAGAAAGATTATCAGGAGGTTGTGAGACGAGTTGCGGAATTTAGGTAGCATGGTCTCGTGATTCAAGGTCACTCAGGATGAGTGAGGGTTGAGTTGCTATGAGTTGAAAGAAGTTACTATTATCCTGAGGCAATTAAAGATGATTAAAAGAAGATGGATTGGTTAGCCATGATGGAACAGCGCATGTACGACAGTGATCAGTTCCTTCGGTATGATTGAGTACGTGTATGGTTTGTGTAGATGTGTGTGGGGCTCATCGACCGTCGTAATAGATTTCATTTGGAAGCATTCAAGTGCTATGGCATGTCAGGTGTAGGCGGATCCCGGAAGGTTTATGGTGGTTCAGACCACTACTTAAGGATTTGCATGTATTGTGATTGTGAGAGCTCACTTGTGTGTTGTTATGGTTCTCATGAATTGAAGCAAATAAAAGGTTTCTATATGTGATGAAGTGTTCACCCTGTTAGTGGTTCAGGAGTTATGATGGAACTTCCTATGCTATTCCAAATTGGCATGTTATGTGCAATAAGCGGTATGTAACTGGAAGTAATAATGGAAATTGCGGTTCGGTGTTAACAAGGATGTCATGAGCTCAGGGGAGCAAGAACAAGGGATTTGAATGTCTAGAATAAGCTGATGTTGTCTTCAGTGTCACCTGAGATCGGTGTTTGGCGAAAGAGACTTGGTATCCTGATTACGGGTCCTTGAATTTTTTTACATCCTTAGGATGGTCGGTGGTATGGATGTGCATACTTGTTGCCTTGTGTGGAAAGTCGTGGGAGTGTGACCACGGGAAGATTGTGTAAGCGTGACCTGTAGTCACCTGATTGATTGCAGATTTAGACTAAGTATAAGGAAGTATAATATTGCTTGTTTGAGAATGTATGCCTGGAAGGCGTTCGGCTCAGTTGGTTGTGGAATGTGGGGTGTTTACCTCGTCTATGATGGTTCTCCTCGTGTGTATAAGAAAAAGAAAGCGGGTTATTTGGACCCAGGTAAGGCTATCAGCCTAGTTCAATGCGAGCAGAATCGGCTTGAAGTGAGTGAATGGACTTAAACAAGATTTTGGGCTTCATGTGAGTCAGAGGTGTTAATTTCAGTATGGCACTCCTCAAGGAGGGGCATTGGGATATCAGGTGTTGTCCCGTCTTTGTCAAATTCATGTGATATTGTGATTGTGTCGTGTGAGTTGTGAGACGGCTTGATAATTTCTTATGTGTTGAGATTCTGCATAATGACGAGGTTATGTGAGCAAGATGGCTCCTGAGATTCAGATTATATATCGCACCTCAGTCGTGCTGGAGTTTTGTAGCATATGGCTCTATCGGTCTCCCCAGAATGGTATTATTCACTTAGCGTGCTTGTGACCGATATTCAGTGATTTGTAAAAGTGAGCAATTCAGCTCCGTGTATATTTCCTTATGTAAATCTTATGATGGGGTCGGGTGGCACGCCGCCACGGGTATGTTATTTGGATCGGGTTGCGCGCCGCAACAGTGTGATGTTAGGCAAGGCTCCTGTAATTATTTTCTTGTGTGTTACTTTCTATTTCTCTGAGGAAATATTATATTTATAGCGTGAGTCGGGTAGTCCCTTCCTGATGTCGTTTCCTTATGTGACATGTTCGAATTGTGGCCTATTGGCGCATTGTGGCATCGTGTGAGACTGTTGGTTATTCCTGGGGTGATTGGTTATCTGAGCAGTTCGTACTGGGTGAGATGAGATTACAAATTTGGGATCGGTGTGATAGGACTATGCAAGTATATTACAGGACAATCACCATCATTGGTTGCAATGGGATGGTGATCTTAGTCAGGAGGAAGGATTTCAATAGTTAGTTAACTCTTCAGTTGGTTAGGAATTTCTACACATTTCCTCTGCTGTGGTGGTATCGTCAGTGTTATAGCTAAATGTATGAATGTAACTTATAAGCTGCTTTGAGAGCATCAAAGTCGCAGAATTTTAGCTATTAAAATCCAGTGAGCGTCATTGTGGTCAGATAGTGGATCAGGCGGTGTATGATGTTGATTCAGCAAGGGCATGTCATTGTGTTTGGTGCCTCGTGTGGTAGTTGATTCGGTGTTCAAATGTTAGAAACAGGCCTGGCAGAGAATTTCAGATGTTAGAACTAAGTTCGGAGCTTATTGTATGAATAAAGGAGGATATCTTCAGATTTGATCAAGCTTATGTGCTCAACGGGGTTATGGTAGCACGGGCAGGTGAACAAGGTGTTAAACAGCGATTCCAGGTAATTCTGGGGCAGTTCCTGGCACGTTCGAGGACGAACGTCTGTTTAAGTGGGGGAGAATGTAACGACCCGACCGGTCGTTTTGAGATCCAGCGCGTCGTTCAGCAGTTGGGAGTCACGAACAGCTTCATTTTAGGTATATTGACTTGTGCATATGGTCGGAATTGAAATTCAGGAAGATCGGAGTTGAATTTAATGGAAACTTCTCATTTCAGAAGTCTTAAGTTGAAGAAATCAAGTAAGGCTGGGATTTTGAGTAAACGACCCCGGAATCAGGATCCGAAGGTTCCAGCAGGTTCGTATGATGATTTCGGACTTGGGCATATGTCCGGAACGGGTTCTGGATAACCCGGGAGCAGTTCAGCGTATATTGTGGAAAGTCAGTATTTTAAGGAAATTTCCTAAGTTTGACTTGAAGTACATTTCAATGATACTGATGTCCGTTTGGGATTCCGAGTCTGTGAATAGCTCCGTATGGTGATTTTGGAGTTGGGAGTTGGGAGCGCGATCGTAAGTGAATTCAGATATCCGGAAGTCAATTTAAGGTCATTTGGCTAAAGATAGAAAACTGAAGGTTTTTGAAGATTCGACCGGAAATGGAAATTTTGATATCGGGGTCGGAATGCAATTCCGGAAGTTGGAGCAGGTCCGTAATGTCGAATATGACTTTCCTGCAAAATTTGAGGTCAATCGGACGTGGTTTGATAGGTTTCGGCATCAAATGTGGAAGTTGGAATTTTCAAAGTTCATAAAGTTGAATTTTAGTGTGATTCATGATTTTGGCATTGTTCGATGTGATTTGAAGCTTCAAACAAGTTCAAGGGATGTTGTGGGACTGAGGCGTGCGATTGGACGGGGTCCCGGGGGTCTCGGGTGTGTTTCGGGGTGGTTTCGGGCCATTTTTCTCTACTTTGTTGCTGCTGTCATCTGATGTTTCTTGTGTGTTGTGCGATCGCATCCCTTGTAGTGCGATCGCGGAGGAGAAAATGGGAGGAGTTATTTTTGGCCTGTTCGATCGCGGCCTCAGTGGCGCGATCGCGGAGAAGGATTTGGAGGAAGCTGGAAAAAGGCCTGTGCGATCGCAGGCAAGCTTGTGCGATCGCATAGAAGAAATGCTCTGCTGCACTGACTCGACTTCGGAGGCTCATATCATCACAATCTATAAAGAATTTTGAGGTGATGTAAGCAAGAAAGTTGTAGCCCTTTGTGTCTAGTATCTGGACATTTAAACCATTTAGCATTTGGATTTGTTTACAAAACAATATGGCTGTTACACTACAGGGTGTCCGGGAAGATGAAGAAGAAATTTGTGTTGCACAGGGCTGACTTTGGCAGCTTATATCTATAAATCTATAAGGATTAGTGAGTTTACCAACAAATGGAAGTTATAGATATTGAAGTCTAGTTTTCATAACATTAAACTATTTGTCATTTAAAGTTTTGTGCAAAAGGTTATTACTATTCTACTAGAGGCTGTCCGGGAGGCTGGGCATTTGTTCTCCGCAATCGCGAAGCTCTTTACGCGATCGCAAAGAGCAAATTTTGGGCTGGAAAATTGTACTCTGCGATCGCACTGAGTAAATACCTGGGCAGAATGTTTAAAAAACGGGATTTTGGCCATTTCATCAATTCCTTAACTTGGTTGGGGCGATTTTGGAGGATTTCAAAGGGTGATTTTCATCAAGCATCAAGAGGTAAGTGATTCCTTCTCATTTCCAAGTTAATTCAAGGTTTATACATGGGATTAAACATGAAATATTTGTGGAAAAATTAGTATTTTGAAGAAAACCTAGAAATTTGGAAATTTGGATTTTAGCCACGAATTGAGCATGAATAATTGAGTAAAATGTGTAATTGAATTAGTAAAGCTTCGGGTAGAGATTTTCTTCAAGAAATTTCGAGGTCCGGGCACGTGGGCCCGAGGGCATTTTGGTCATTTCATTGAGCCGGGCTGAGGAACTTTGTAATTTGAATTGGTTATGATCTATTGAGTATATTTTCATTGAATTATCGTTATTTGGATAGTTTGGGAGCGTGCGCATCCATTTTTAGTCGTCGTAGAGGCTTGGAAGCCGGTGATGAATCTTCGGAGCGAGGTGAGTCTCCTTTCTAACCTCGTAAGAGGGAAATTGTCCCTCTAGGTAACCTTGTTTGCTATGTGATCTTGTTTGGGGGCTACGTACGCACCGAGTGACGAGAGTCCGTACGTAGTGGCTATTACTGCTTCGTCCGGGTAGTTAGGACACAGCATGTTCATTGTTTTTTTTCTCTGTTGTAGCATAGATATTACTTGTATACTTGTGTGATTGGTATTGTTGTCTTTAAACGTTGTGATACTTGGCTTGATTTAAGTGTGATAAGAGAATCACGGGATGGGATCGGGCCGTACGCCACGGCATAGTGATGATTGATTATATTATGGGTTTGGGCCGTACGCCACGGCAGAGTTATGATTGATTATATTATGGTATTGGGTCGTACGCCACGGTAGAGTGATGATTGATTATATTATGGGATCGGGTCGTACGCCACGGCAGAGTGATGAAAGAGTATATTATGGGATCGGGTCGTACGCCACGGCAGAGTGATGAGAGAGTATATTATGGGATCGGATCGTACGCCACGACGGAGATTGAGACTACAGGGGAATCGGGCCGTACGCCACGGCGAAGATTTACAGGATGGGATCGGGTCGTACGCCACGGCAAAGCGATGTGAGTGAGTACCATATGGGAGCGGGCCGTACGCCACGGCGGATACCAAACTTGTTTGATTTGAGATTGTTATTTGTTGCCGGATATTGATGTACTTGATTATTTGTTTTACTTGCCTACAGTTTTCCTTACATCCTGCTTACTTTAGTACCGTTGGACCTTAGTGAGTATCGGTTCGACCTCTCGTCACTACTTATTCAAGATTAGACGGGATACTCACTGGGTACATATATGTATATGTACTCATACAATACTTTCTGTGCATTTTGTTGCACAAGTACCTTTATAGTACAGTGATTGATTTGGAAGACTTATACGGGCTGCATTCATCCAGAGACGTTCCACAGCTGCCAGAGTTTCCCTTCTGTGTACTTATATTTTATATTTATTGCTTTTGTCCAAATTTGTTTTTCGGACAAGCGTTGTATAATTGTATAAATCCACAATTATCAGCTATTTTATAAATTATTTTTAGTTAAATTAATTGAGTATTTAACAACTAGCCACCTTTATTTTGATTTTACCCTAAAATAATTAATCCTCAACCCAATTAAATCAACCCAATACGACCTAAGCCCAAACCTCTACTTAACCCGGCCCAGGTCCTCTTAAATCCTGGTCGTTGATCATTTTGATCAACGGCTCAGATTACCCTCTTCCATAATTAAACCCTAATTACTACCCTTTCCCCTCTTCATTTCCCCATCATTCCTCTGTCGTTACATCTCTCATCTCTCTCAACTCTCTCTGCTAACCTAGCTCCCCTCACCGGTTGTTGCTTTGCTGGTGACCATGGTGGTCTCACCACAACCCCCAGCCCTCTCCTCCAACACCGGGTTGATGTTGTCCTGAGGCCTTCAAGAGAACCAGAGGCGGTTCACTCACCTCCCAGGTTTTCTCATGCCATTCTCTGGCTATCCATGGCCATTCAAGTAAGATCTTACCATTTCCGGCTTAGACCGGTGATTTCTAAGACATTTCTCCTTCTCTTTGGGTTGTCTCTATGAAACTCTAACTCTTGTTATCTGATTTTCTTAAGATCTGTAATAGATCTTGGCCTATTATGAGCCATTTTCGGCATTTTCAAAGGTTTTTCCGATTTTCCTAAAGTGAATCTTCATCTTCAAAACTAGGGGTTTTAACCCCTTTTTCAAAAATGCTTGTCTTTCTGTTTTTGGTATTGTCCTATGATTTTCGTCATGTTAAACATTTATGTGAGCTTTTCCCCTTTTGTCTGATTTATTTTTTTGTTAAAAACCCCAAATTCTTGGTTTTAATCTGTGGTTCCAAGTTTGTTTTCGATAATATGTTTACCTGTTCATTTATGTTTACTGTATTCTCATGAATACTCTGTGATTCTGTGACTTTCACCCTATGTTTGCTTGTTAGGGTTTCTGGATGCTATTATTCCTGCTTATTATGTCGTTCTACTCTATTCTTTGTTCATCAATGTCTCTGAATCTTCACTTCTCCTGCCTATGTTACATTTATTCTGTTATTTTAGGCCATGCTCCATGTGAACCCCTGATTTATGTGATTTTACCCCATGTTTGCCTATTAGGGTTTCTGGGTTCGATTACTTCTACCTATATCATGTCTATGTTGTGATTCAGATTGTGTTCTATATGAAACCCTAACTTTAATGTGATACTAGTTTTCTTATGGTTCTGGTTCTTGTCTATCACATACTTATTCTCATAATTATGTGATAAATCAGTGCTATCTTTTTTATTTGTGAATCCATGAATTTCTATGATTAATACTTCATTGATCTTGCACGATATTCTCTCTTGATTCTCGAGCATTTTCCTTAATTAAGATGTTGATTTCCTGTTTCTCCTTGCCTGTAGCATAATTATCCCGCTCATATGTGATATTCTCCTTTGATTGATACTGATTTCCAACAATTATGACCTCACTCGAGGGTTTCCTTACTGATTTCCGGAGTTTAAGTTATTGTTTGCTTTATTTCTATGAATGAATTTGCTGTCAAAATTAATATACATATTTTCCTTAAACAAAAACTCTGAACTTGACCTTACTTACATGTGATATACCTATACTTGTACTACTTCCTTATTGTGTTATAATCAGTTTTACATGATTCTGTTTCCTTATTTTGTCACTGCTTATTACTGTTTGAGTATGACTCCTTAACGAAAGGGATTACTTATATTATGTTTATTCTAATTGATGTTTACTTCTATAGTTACTGCTGAACTATTATTTGTTACATTATTTTCTGCCTATTTCAAAACTATATATACCCTACTCCTTCATTAGCACAGGACACGAACACACACTGTTCAAAACTCTCTCTTACACACAAATACTCTCTTCTGCTCTCCTTCTGGTTACTTGTTATTATCAGCCGGCTACAAGCCAAGGCTGATTATTATACTCTCTTACTCTTCATTCTATGTTTGTTATCTCCTATACTGATATGTCCTAATTTCAGTTTAAGTTTCAAAAACAATATGTTTCTTTTGGTACTTCAATTCATCTTGTTTCTAATATGTTTTTACTTATGGTTTTGTTGTTAAACCTGCAATTAGCATGTCTACTTTACTGCTTTATTAGCATGATTCTCAATGTGCCCCCTCCCTTAGATTCAGCATGTTTATGAAGTATTATCCCCCTTAGCATACCAATGTGATTTGCTTCACTTATGTTTCTTTGATTCTTGGTATGTACTTCTTTGTGGTAAAACATTTTTTGTGATCACTAGGTTTTGTGTAAGTCTGAAATACCTCCTTAACCCCCTTATATCCCTGAAGATTTCTTTGATCCTGAACTTATGTGTAACTCTTCCTACTGTGTTCCTACCCCTATGTGTATTATACTTGTCCCCAATCCCTCATCTCTCTGCTTGTGATTGCTAAACTTGTTTTGGTTCTTGGTGTGATGTTTGACCCTGAGATTGGTATGTTGTTTGCTCTGATTATCCTACTTTTCTCAAATTGTTTTCACTGAATGAACTCCTCTATGGTTCTATTTTGCAAAACTCATTTCAACACAGTCTCTTTTTCAAATTGTTTTCATACTCAATCTTCTCAAAACTATGTCAAGCACTCTCACTATACTCTTAGACCCTTAGGTTCTGACCCTCTAATGTGTGACTACTTAGGGATCCCTATGAGATCCCTCTGAACTCTGATACATTAGAGTTGGCCCTTCCGCACTGTAGTTACTCAATTATGGTTATGAAATCTGGCTGTGAGCACTGCCTGGGGTCCCTTGAGGCCCTTAGGGAACTCTAACACACCCGGATTATATGAAAGGATGTGAAACACAATTTGGCATTGGGAATTCTGGAAATCTGGGCCTATTGTAGGCTCCCTGTAGTGTAACTTCTTATTTTCTTATCTATTTATGTCATTCATACAACAATGGTTTGTAATAATTTATTGTAAACAACATTGGGGATGGATAGTGAAAAGGGGAAGGGGTAGCTATATATGTTATAAACATCAAAGGGTAGGAACAATGTTCTTAGGTTTACATTCCTTATATGCGCAATAGAACTCATGTCTAGAACTCATATGTGCAAAGCATCTCATGCATTAGATACCATGCTTCCTAGGTCTCATGTATACTGTTTTCTGCATCTCATTTGACATTACTGTTATAACTTAGAAATCATGTGCTAGAGTAAACACATCAATGCAAACTATCACTCATATGATCATATCTAATAATGCTGTAATTTTTAGTATGTAGAAATCCTGCTCTATGTAAACCTTGCATATTCTGAAATCATCTAGAAATCTTGTGCATCATTCTGCATTAGATATCATGTTTAGGATTTCATTCACACTCGCCTAATTACACCTAGTTTAACTACTGATGCATGAAAAGAGGCATAAAATGGTCTTACTCTATCTCTAAAACAACTGGCAATAATCTGGTATATTTGCAACACCTAGAACAGCATGTTTAGGTAACACAATTTACAACAGTTTTTTTAATTCTGGTAGCTATTATACACTGTCCCACGCCTAGGCAAGCCTTAGTTTATTAAATTGTTTAAACTGGAAATCTGTCTCTTTGTGCACGTTGCTTAATGCTTAACAGGTCTAAAAATCAGTAGGCAACTGATTAGGGCCCGTTGCTGAGTTCATAAAAATAAATCTGCATCTTTCTCATGTTCTGATACTCATCTAGATATCATGTCTTAGGATCCTATTTAACAATACTGCCCTTATTTGTGTTTGAGTCGTGCTGTCTACATGCATTATATGTGGAGGTAAACCTGAGCCTCTTATTTGCTCTTTTCTGCTCTTTATTTACTGCAGTCCTATGTGTTATTGATTGTCGGCTTAGAATTTTCTCCTTTAAACCTTAGGGGTCCGTCTAGAACTGCCTATAGGTAGGGGTCCTAAATTCCTCCAGGGCCATCAAGAAGGGACGGGTAACAGCACGCATAGAGGTCGCTAAATAACACTCGCTTAATAACCGCTAAGGGGTGGGAAGGGTAGATATGGATATGATGATCGGTGCGCTAATACCATGTGTAGCCCCTCTCTGAGGAGTGATTACCGGGTATTGTACTGATGTGATCCTATAGGATAAATAACCTAGGACTTCCCCCATTCTTTTACATACGTGTTTAGATTATGATTCTTTCAAAAACCTTACTTAGGCATTAAATCTTTTCAAAACTTTTGTTACACATGTGTGCTTAGGCCGCGAATCTTTCGAAACTCCTTACTTGTTTAAACTTTAATTGTCTATCTGCTACTTGCTTAAATTCACAAAGTTGTTTGGCCGGGAACCACATTTGTGGACTCCGAGGGGTGCCTAACACCTTCCCCTTGGAGTAATTTCAAGCCCTTACCCTCTCTCTGGTTATCCAAATCTAAGTTTGTAAATGACCCTTAGTAGGTGCCCTAACGCACCTTAATTCGTTAGGTGGCGACTCTGTCAAGAACCCTGACCAATCCGATAGGAGACGTAAAAAGGAGGCGCGACAGCATGGCGACTCTACTGGGGATATTTAGGCTTTTACCATTTCAAACTACTTTGTGAATTTGCACCTCTTCCCTCTCCCCTTATGTGCAATTAATTGTTTGTTTGTTTCAAGTATTTGAACTTTCTCAAAAGCAAACTGACATGTTTTCTTGTTTCCCTTTGTAACCGCTTCTCAATTATAATTGTTGTATTTACTACTTTCACAACGTGAAAATACATGACTACATGTCGTTACTACCTATTTATTGCATAATCATGCTCAACATCATACTCCACTCGTGCCAAAATAAATCCTATAGCAGCGCTTGATGAGTGGTTGCGCCCTTCCTATTTTATATCACCCCTAAATTCGAAAAGGCTTATTTGCGATAAAAACTAGTCGATCAGCGGTGCAGTTGACGGTTCCGTGCCTTCCCCCTTGAGTTGTCCGCTCAAGGGTACCAGTCTAATACCCCATAGAAATCTTACTCTGTTAACTGAACATAAATCATGGTCAAACCTAGATAGGTTAATGTGTTGTCCGCACAATAGCCTTTAAAATAGCCTTATCCAAAGTCCACCGGGTTTTCATAATCCCAAGGGACATCATCACGTTTTGTGCATTTATTTGGAGAACTGAATGCTTGTATGATAATCATAAATGTTAAATAGTCGAGTCTGGTGGGGGTAAGGGCCTAATCATGTTTATCTTGCAGAAATATGAGGCACGAAGTCCCTATATTCGGCATGGTTAGCAGTATTCACCCGAGGCTCTTGAACTGGTGGGAGGATCTTCACTCTAGTGATAAGAAACTTGTTAGGAAATACCTGGGTAACTTACCATCTATCCTACATATTCAACCCAACAACATGTTGATCGAGGCTGCTACCTTATTCTGGGATAGCGAAAGAGCTGTCTTTTGTTTTGGGGACATTGAGATGACACCGTTGCTAGAGGAAATTGGAGGACTAACTGGGTTAGTCTGGGAAACCCCTGGATTATTGGTGCCGGAAAACCGCACGGGCAAAGGTTTTTTGAAAATGAGTGGTCTAAAGAAGAATGCAGAGTTAGAGTGTCTGAAGAAGTCGTACATTCCTTTTGAGTACTTGTATGAAAGGTACGGCCACAGCAAGTCATACCGTACCTACCATGACGAATCGCCATCACATCTTTGGGACATATTCACCGTAGGGTATTTGTCTTCATTGTTTTCTTCCTGGGGTTGATCATGTTTCCAACAAAGAAAGAAAGGATCCACACTAGGTTAGCTATGGTAACCAAGACTTTGATGGAGGGAATTGACAGGCAAACTTTCAGCATTGTCCTAATGATCACAACAGACATTTACTGAGCTCTAGAATGTTGTCAGAGAGGGGCTAAACACTTCGAGGGTTGCAACGTGTTACTACAACTGTGTCTCTTAGAACATCTCCAAAAGGGTCAGTACCAGCAGGAATTTCCGCGAAGGGCGTGGAACGATCACATCGCCTTCCATCACCCTAAGCGGATGACATACATTCCAGACATATTTGCTCAGCCCGAAACTGCCAAGGAATGGGTAGAGTTCTTTGATAATTTGACTGAGGAGCAGGTACAATGGATGTTCGAGTGGTTTCCGATGGACGAATTCATCGTCAGGTCCAAGGATGCACCGCACCTGGTGCTAATCGGGCTAAGAGGAATATATCCGTACGTTCCTCTCCGGGGAGACAAGCAAGCAGAAAGAAAATCGTACCAAGGGTCGACAAGATGAGCCATTTCTGAGCTGACTTCCAAGATGATGATATACCCTACAAGTGCCAAGCCCAACATATGTGGCATTGCAAGATCATAATGGAAAAGAACACAATTGAACCAGACAGGTATCACGCAGGCTGTGCACCTTTCTACTCAGGATGGTTAGAAGACGACTTGGATGGGTTAATCAAGCCAGGGATCGGCCGAGGTCATAGAATCATAGATGAGAGTGCCGAGGCTCGGGACAAGTACAATCGGTTGCGCAAGAGGGTTCATGAGTGTGAAAGTGAGCACCGTGAGATACATGAAACCAACAAGAGATTGATTGAAGAATGGAAAGATATGGTCGTCCATTCCAACAAGATTCTGGAATACTTGGAGCAAGGAATAGTCGAGTTGGAAGGTAAGATCATCAAGAGGGTTGAAGACTGTCAGAAAGCTGAGGGGATTGAAGGTGGACATCTGGCTAAAGCGTACCTGCTGCTAGGACTTCGCAAGCTAGGGAACCTACTAGATGGGATCAAGGATTCCAAATCTGGGGAAGGTCCACCTGAGACCAAGTAGAATAGGATTTCTTTTTCGCTTTATCAATGTAATAAGGCCAATGGCCATTAGTGACTTTATTTTTCTGTTTATTATTTAGTGTCGTTTTGGATTCATCTATTTTTACATTAATGAAATGAGGCATTTTGGAATTTAAGTTCTCCAAATCAATTTGTCGCTAGGACTACCTCGGGCACAACGAGGCTCCCAAGTTAGGACACGATTTATATTCCGCACTATGTGTTTAAATACTGCAATACTTTTTCATATTCCTCACTGACTTTGATACCTTTTGTTTTTGTTTTTGTTTTCTTTCCTTTTTATTAATCCCCTTCCCAAAGGTTGGTTCGTGTATTCTGGCATCATCATCATATTATACAAGATCCAGGGGCCCTACGCCTTCTCCTCCTCCTAATCCTCCCAAAGTCAAAAGCACAGGCAAAGGGAAAATGGAAGATTTGAGCAATATTGGGAAAGACAACACAACGCCATTTGAACGAACAGAAACTGCTGACGACCAGGGTATCCAGGTTCAGAACGAGGCTATGACACAACTCGAGCAGAGGTTGTTGAATCTCCAAGAGGAGCTTAAGCAGGTCCGAAACTTGGCAAACTTATCTTTCACACTCAGTGTTCCATATGTCAACCATCCCAACACCCAAAATCCCATACCTCCTCAGAATACCCCAAACAAACAAAATCATCCCACAACCCATCACCACACCACTCCACCAAAGAACCAAACTCTTCCACCACAATACAATGCTTGCCACACTCCAAGAAATACTCCACTACTCGTCCCCGAGCCATAAAACTCCACAAACGACCACCTTTACACCCAGGCACCAGGCCACTACAACAACCCTATCTACCTGGAGACTTTACCACACTCCACCCAACCCATTTCATACACGCCTGAATCCAGTGAGAAAGATCTGCTTATCAAGAATTTGGCTGAAGAGATTAATAAGTTGACTAGCCGAGTGCAAGGTGTTGAGGGAAGAAAAGGAGTCGAAGGGCTGAATTATGAATATCTCTGCATCCAACCCGATGTCGAACTGCCCGAGGGTTACAAGCCTCCTAAGTTTGAGATGTTCAATGATACATGTGATCCGAGGGTGCATCTGAGGACCTACTGTGATAAATTGTTGGGAGTGGGAAAAGACGAGAAGATTCACATGAAGCTGTTCATGAGGAGCCTAACAGGGGATGCTCTATCTTGGTACATCAGCCAAGACCCTAAGAAGTGGTCCAACTGGGTGAGTATGGCGTCCGATTTCATGGATCCGTTCAAGTTCAATACGGAAAATGCTTCGGATGTGTTCTATATTCAGAATCTTAAGAAGAAGCCCACGGAAACGTTTCCCGAGTATGCTACTAGCTGGAGATCTGAAGCAGCTAAGGCTAGGCCTACTTTAGACGAAGAACAGATGAACAAATTCTTCGTCCGAGCACAAGATCCACAGTATTATGAACGGCTGATGGTGATTGAGAACCATAAATTCTCTAACATTATCTAGTTGGGTGAGAGAATTGAGGAATGGATCAAAAGCGAAATGGTTACCAATTTTGAAGCGTTGCAGGCTACAAACAAGGCCCTGCAATCTGGCAGTGTGTCCAAGAAAAGAGATGTGGGAGCCATAATGGTTGCACAGAAGAATAAATCCCCGCTAAAATACCAAACCTACCAAACACCCCCACTCACATACCAACCAGCACCAACATACCAAGCGCCCTCGCCCACATACCAGTCAGCACCTCCACCAACATATCAACCATCTTCCCCCTAATAATTATCAGCCTACTTCTCCCAAATATTCCCAACCAGCTCCTGTCTACCATACCTACAACTCTCAACCATCTCACTACCAATCACCTCCTGCTCGCCAAAATTTCTCGAGACCTCGACCCAATATTGACCGTAGGCCTCCTAAACAATACACTACCATCGCTGAGCCTATTGACCAACTATACGAAAGACTGAAAACTGCTGGTTATGTCACTCATATCCCCGTTGTAACCCCTGAGAACCCCTCTCAATGGGTTAACCCAAATAAGACATGTGCATACCATTCCGGCATGAAGGGACACATGATCGATGAATGCCGCTCACTGAAATATAAGATACAATCTCTGATCGACAATAAGGTCATTCTAGCCAAGGAATCTACTCCCAATGTCTGCTACAATCCGCTCCCAGGACACAAGGGTGGAGGGGTCAACATGATTGAGGTAGAAGAAGATTGGGACCCAGAGGGGTCGATTGGGTTGATCATAGAAGGTGATGACCCAAAGAAGCCAGCAGTCACTCTCAATCCTATCATAGTACAGATTCAGCCATCCGGACATGTTGAGGTAATGGCGTCAATACCATTTGAGTTTGAAACGGCACCGCTTGCAGACGCACATGTGTCGTTCGAGGTCGAAGTTATGCCACCTGCTAAGGCACCTGTTCCATTCAAAGTGAAAGTAGTTGCACCAATCACAGTGGCGGTATCAACTACGCCACCATTTTTCATCAATGTTATACCATGGGATTATGTAGCTGAGGCAAGAAGGAAAGGCAAAATCAAAATAGAAGAAGTTACCATTGCACAAGGAATGACAAGGACCGGCAGGGTCTGTACACCTAAACATTTGACAGAATCCAGTAAGCAAGCTTCCAACAGGCCACCCATCATTGAGACAGGCACAGATGACCTTTGGAGGAAGGTGTAGGCCAAAGAATATTCGGTCATTGACCAGTTGAACAAAACCCCAGCTCAGATATCCATTGTGTCACTACTGTAGAATTCAGAGACGCACCGGAATGCTTTGATGAAAGTACTGAACGAAGCGTATGTGCCAAATAACATCACCTGTGGGGAAATGGACAACATGGTAGGTCAAGTATTGGAAAGTAATAAGATCACCTTCCACGAGGACGAGCTGCCACCTGAAGGGTAAAGTGATAACAAAGCGCTGCACATCACTGTGAAATTTGAGGACTACTTCATCACTAGGATTCTGATTAACGGGGAATCCAGCCTCAACATATGTCCATTGACAACGCTCAAGAATTGGGCAAAGGGTTGTACGAGATAAAAGAAGGGTCGATGAATGTGAAATCTTTCGATGGTTCTCAGAGGTCCACCATCGGTGAGATCAGCCTTTGTCTGCAAATGGGACCTACATGGTTCGAGGTTGACTTTCAGGTAATAGACATATCAGCGTCCTACAACCTGTTATTAGGACGACCATGGATACATGTCACTGGGGCTGTGGCATCAACATTGCATCAGGCAGTAAAATTTGAATGGAACCACCAGGAAGTGATCATCAATGGGGATGGAAGGAATCCTATCTATAGTCGCCAAACCATCCCGGTGATTGAAGGTAGAAGAAGGCTGGGTGGAGAAACCTACCACCATATTGAACGAGTCAACGCCATAGACAAAGACAAGTGGTGGAACAGTAAGATCGCAATCATACTAAATTGGAGTGGGTACGATCCTGGCAAAGGACTCGGTAAGAATCTTTAGGGGATTTCCAAGCCAATACAGCTCAAGCGCCATGGCACCACTTTTCGGTTGGGATACAAATACACCTGGGAAAAGTTCAAGAACTGGTCGCCACCATGGCGCGGTCCTTATTACCCATTGGAACAGCCGATACCGCATCTGGAGCATACCTTTCAGCAGACCGATATTATATGGGATCAGAGGAAGAAGAAGCACTAGCAACACTGAAGAACTTATTCCTGGAAGATGATGACATGGAATGTTGCATCATTGTTGAGGAGGATGAGGAGGAAGGTCCTTCCATCCAAGCCGTAAGCAAAGGGTCATCCCTTAAGAACTGGACCGTCAGAACATCCAGGGCCCGACGAGTCCCGGGGTAGCAAGGCTGAACAAGCATTGTGTATTTCTTTCATTTGCTAAATGATTTCCTTTTCGCATTTTCATTTCTACAATAAGATCTTCAATTTTCTAAAAACATTTACTCAATTTATCAAAAGCACTTTTATGTTTTTATGAATCAATATTTATTGTTATCATTTTTTTTATTTCTCTCATTACTTTATCCATACAACATTACCATTACTTGTCTTGATGAACTAATGACTGTGACATGCAACGAAACAATGCAGCAAAAGGACAGTGATTCAGAAAAAGAGGATGATAGCATACCTGATGAAATTGTTAAGGAGGTTGAGAATTTTGAGAACAAACCTAAGTCCAACCTGGACGAGACCGAGGTCGTCAACTTCGGAGATTCAGAAATTGTCAAAGAAACTCGCAAATTGAACTACGCCTGACCTGATTCCCCTTTAAGAGGGGATATGTAGGAAGACATATGGGTTCGGTCGCAATTCAATAAAAATTTCATTTTCCCCCGCAATTGGAAATTAGGGTAGAATTTTGAGGAGGACCCTCAAAATTCTAAAGCAAGTTCAGCCGATCGCCGCATGCACAACAGTCTGAAGCGTCATCCCATCTAACTGGTGCAGAATTTTGAGGAGGAACCTCAAAATTCCGTAGCATGAGAGGTTGCAATTTCTTGAACCGTGTCACGTTCGTCGGTTCATCTAAATTTTGGGGAAAATATGTTTTTCATTTTTTACTATGTCTTTAACAAAATCATGCATACTTACTTTCGAAAACAGCTGTGTGTAGCAAACGCTACTCCGATAATATGACCAGGATCATCAGACTAAGCATACGAGTCAAGCAAAGCCAGCGGGGATACGAACCAACCTTCCCCATTTACAGAACTCACGATTTTTCTTTGGATGTAGGAACAAAGAATAAAACACGCAAAGAAGTCACAAATCGCAACACAATTGCAAATGCTTAAGTTCACTGTCCACACAAAGAACAAACTTGTTCAGAGTCACGAAAATCATCACACTTGCCGGCATTTGCTATCATCACACACAAACAATGCTCCGCGGTCACAATGCTCACAATACCGCACTCTACCACCAGCTAAGAAATTCTGCTATCATTTATTATTTAATCTTCTGCATAAGGCTAACTTTCTGTCTTCCTCTGCATAAAGCTAACTTTCTGCCTTCCACTTGCATAAGGCTACCTTTCTGCCTTCCCTTTGCATAAGGATAAGCTCTGCCTTCATCTTGCATGGGACTAAGCTCTGTCCCCATTTTGCATAAGGTTAAGTTCTGCCTCCATCTGCATAAGGCTAACTCTCTGCCTCCCTCTGCATAAGGCTAACTTTCTGCCTTCCTCTGCATAAGGCTAACTTTCTGCCTTCCTCTGCATAAGGCTAACCTTCTGTCTTCCTTGCATAAAGCCAACTTTTTGCCTTCCACTTGCATAAGGCTAAGCTCTGCCTTAATCCTGCATGGTACTAAGCTCTGTCCCATTTTTCATGAGGTTAAGCTCTACCTCCATTTGCATAAGGCTAATCTCTGCCTTCATCCTGCATGAGGCTAAGATCTTCCTCTAATTTACTTTTTCATCGAGACTAAGCGCTGTCTCTCAAGCATTATTTACTTCACTTTTCTTTCGGGCTAAGCTTTGCCCTTCAACTCGCAAGACTAAGCTCTGTCTTGTCAACATCATATTCTGCATTTCATGGGCTGAAATATCGCTAACCTGTCCAAAGGAGTCATCATTCGGAGGCACCATCTTCATGGCCCGAGAACACCATGTCATGGCCCAAGGATCTCTCAATTTTGCATATCATTATTCAAGGGCGTCATTGTTCGGAGGCACCATCTTCATTACCCGAGAACGTCATTTCATGGCCTGCGAATCACTCATCAAACAATTCATGGCCCAGGACATCATGGTCTAAGGGCGTCATCATTAACCGTCCGAAGATAACATTCATAGTCCAACGGGAACCTGCGTCATGTTTAAATTTATACACAGTATACGCTTGTATTGCCTTTATTTGTAGGTAACCCGGCGAGCGACGGCTATCCTAACAGGAGCGATCCCGCTCCAGTTCTCCCAGCCATATTAAACCCAACCATTCCCATAAACCACTCGTTCATACAACCCTAAATGTTGTGTCCATTCTTGTGATAACTCCATCGGTATACTTCGTCGATGGGTCCGGAACTACATACGGCCTGACTCCTGTAAAACCAGGGATATGTAGGCAGCTCAGAAGCCAGGGTGCGGCCTAAATCTCTCACTCTGTTTCGCTCGGTCAAAATTGGCCATCATATCTTTACCTCACAACTCTTTCATCCTTTCCGGGTAAAGAGGGGCAGCTGTTAATACCCAATTTTTTCTCAAACTATTTTAAAATTGCATATATATCCACAAAATCATGTATCAATAGCAATTGGTATTTTTTCATAATTTTCCTATATTTTTATTAATTTGTTTTTAATTTATCAGGCATTTTATTTACAATAAATAATTACAAAATTGCATTACAAATAATTTCAAATGCATTTCTTGATTTAATGTATTATTTTTGGTCCTATTAAGACCAAATTATTTCATAATTAGCCAAATTGGCATCTTTTGGCTATAATTGCAATAACTTTGTAATTATAGCCTAATCATATGATTTTATACTATTTTTTATCCAGTAATTAACCAATTGTATTTGTAAATGCTAAGTAATCATTTTAATTTATTTTCTAAGCATGAATTTCATTCTTTACAATTATTAGCTATTTTATAACTTATTTTTAGTTAATTTAATTGGATATTTAACAACTAACCACCTTTATTTTGATTTTAGCCTAAATTAATTAATCCCAAACCCAATTAAATCAACCCAATACAACCCAAGCCCAAACCTCTACTTAACCCAGCCCATGTCCTCTTAAATCCTGGCCGTTGATCATTTTGATCAACGGCTCAGATTACCCCTTCCATAATTAAACCCTAATGACTACCATTTCCCCTCCTCATTTCCCCCTCATTCCTCCGCCGTTACATCTCTCATCTCTCTTTGCTAACCTAGCTCCCCCCACCGGTCGTTGTTTTGCCGGTGACCATGGTGGTCTCACCACCACCCCCAGCTTATGGCTCTCCTCCTACACCGGGTTGATGTTGTCCTGAGGCCTTCAAGAGAACCATAGGCGGTTCACTCACCTCCCAGGTTTTCTCATGCCATTCTCCGGCCATCCATGGCCATCCGAGTAAGATCTTACCATTTCCGGCTTAGACCGGTGATTTCTAAGCCATTTCTCCTTCTCTTTGGGTTGTCTCTATGAAACCCTAACTCCTGTTCTCTGATTTTCTTAAGATCTGTAATAGATCTTGGCCTATTATGAGCCATTTTTGGTGTTTTCAAAGGTTTTTCCGATTTTCCTAAAGTGAATCTTCATCTTCAAAACTAGGGTTTTTAACCCCTTTTACAAAAATGCTTTTCTTTCTGTTTTTAGTATTGTCCTATGATTTTCATTATGTTAAACGTTTATATGAGCTTTTCCCCTTTTGTCTGATTCATTTTTTTGTTAAAACCCCAAAATTCTTAGTTTTAATCTGTGGTTCTAAGTTCTTTTTCGATAATATGTTTACCTGTTCATTTATGTTTACTGTATTCTCATGAATACTCTGTGATTCTGTGACTTTCACCCTATGTTTGCTTGTTAGGGTTTCTGGCTGCTATTATTCCTGCTTATTATGTCGTTCTACTCTATTCTTTGTTCATCAATGTCTCTGAATCTTCACTTCTCCTGCCTATGTTACATTTATTCTGTTATTTTAGGCCATGCTCCATGTGAACCCCTGATTTATGTGATTTTACCCCATGTTTTCCTATTAGGGTTTCTGGGTTCGATTACTTCTACCTATATCATGTCTATGATGTGATTCAGATTGTGTTCTATATGAAACCCTATCTTTTATGTGATACTAGTTTTCTTATGGTTCTGATTCTTGTCTATCACATGATTATTCTCATAATGTTGTGATAAATCAGTGTTATCTTTTCTATTTGTGAATCCCTGAATTTCTGTGATTAATACTTCATTGATCTTGCACGATATTCTCTACTGATTCTCGAGCATTTTCCTTAATTAGGATGTTGATTTCTTGTTTCTCCTTGCCTGTAGCATAATTATCCCGCTCATGTGTGATATTCTCCTTTGATTGATACCGATTTCCTACAATTATGACTTCACTCGAGGGTTTCCTTACTGATTTCTGGAGTTTAAGTTATTGTTGCCTTATTTCTATGAATGAATTTGCTGTCAAAATTAATATACATATTTTCCTTAAACAAAAACTCTAAACTTGGCCTTACTTACATGTGATATACCTATACTTGTACTACTTCCTTATTATGTTATAATCAGTTTTACATGATTCCTTTTCCTTATTTTGCCACTGCTTATTACCGTTTCAGTATGACTCCTTAATTAAAAGGAGTACTTATATTAATTTGATTCTAATTGATGTTTACTTCTATAGTTACTGCTGAACTATTATTTGTTACCTTATTTTTTGCCTATTTCAAAACTATATATACCCTACTCCTTCATTAGCACAGGACACGAACACACACTGTTCAAAACTCTCTCTTACACACAAATACTCTCTTCTACTCTCCTTCTGGTTACTTGTTATTATCAGCCGGCTACAAGCCAAGGCTGATTATTATACTCTCTTACTCTTTATTTTATGTTTTTAATCTCCTATACGGGTATGTCCTAATTTCAGTTTAAGTTTCAAAAACAAAATGTTTCTTTTGGTACTTCAATTCATCCTGTTTCTAATATGTTTTTACTTATGGTTTTGTTGTTCAACCTGCAATTAGCATGTCTACTTTACTGCTTTATTAGCATAATTCTCAATGTGCCCCCTCCCTTATATTCAGCATGTTTATGAAGTATTATCCCCCTTAGCATACCTCAATGTGATTTGCTTCACTTTTGTTTCTTTGCTTCCTGGTATGTACTTCTTTGTGGTAAAATCTTTTTTGTGATCACTAGGTTCTGTGTAAGTCTGAAATACCTCCTTAACCCCTTCATATCCCTGATTTCTTTGATCCTGAACTTATGTGTAACTCTGCCTACTGTGTTCCTACCCCCTATGTGATTTATACTCTTCCCCAATCCATCATCTCCCTGCTTGTGATTGATGAACTTGTTTTGGTTCTTGGTGTGATGTTTGACCCTGAGATTGGTATGATGTTTGCTCTGATTATCCTACTTTTCTCAAACCGTTTTCACTGAATGAACTCCACTATGGTTCTATTTTTCAAAACTCATTTCAAACCAGTCTCTTTTTCAAATTGTTTTCATACTCAATCTTCTCAAAACTATGCAAAGCACTCTCACTCTACTCTTAGAACCTTAGGTTCTGCCCCTCTAATGTGTGACATCTTAGGGATCCCTATGAGATCCCTCTGAACTCTGATATATTAGAGCTGGCCCTTCCGCACTACACTTACCCAACTATGGTTATGAAATCTGGGCGTGAGCATTGAACGGGGTCCCTTGAGGCCCTTAGGGAATTCTCACACACCCGGATTATATGAAAGGATGTGAAACACAATTTGGCATTGGGAATTCTGAAAATCTGGGCCTATTGGTAGGCTCCCTATAGTGTAACTTCTTATTTTCTTATCTATTTATGTAATTCATACAACAATAGTCTGTAATAATTTATTGTAAACAACATTGGGGATGGATAGTGAAAAGGAGAAGGGGTAGTTATATATGTTATAAACATCAAAGGGTAGAAACAATGTTCTTAGGTTTGCATTCCTTATACGCACAATAGAACTCATGTTTAGGACCCCCTATGTGCAAAGCATCTCATGCATTAGATACCATGCTTCCTATGTAACGACCTGGCCGGTCGTTTTGAGAGTTAGCACCTCGATCCCCTAATAACTGCTTCTCCCATGTCTATTTATGTTATTGGAATTTGTCCGAGCGTTGAGTGGTGAAATCCGAAGTGATTTTGGATACTTAGTCCATAAATATGGAATTTAGCTTTAGAAATTGGGTTGTAGCTAGAACTGTGTGAAGACAGATCCAGAATGGAATTCCGTCGACTCCGTTAGCTCCGTTGGGTGATTTCAGGGTTCGGAGCATGTTTGGAATGTGTTTTCAAGGTCCGTTGTAGATTTAGGCTTGAATTGGCGAAAGTTAGAATTTCGGCGATTTCGGCCGATAGGTGAGATTTTGATATCGGACGTAGGTCCGTAATGTCATTAATGAAATGTGTGCAAAATTTGAGGTCATTCGGATGATTTTTGACGTGTTTTGGCATCGGATGTGAATTCTAAAAATTTCATAAGTTCTTAGGCTTGAATCTATGCATAATTGATGATTTTGATGTTATGAGATGTGCTTTTAAGGCTCGATCAAGTTTGAAAAAGGTATTAAGGTCAGTTGGTAGGTTTGGTTGAGAACAGCTGAACCATTGTTGGTTCTGGTGTCTCGCACCTGCAATGGTTTCCCGCAGGAGCGGACACGCAGGTGCGGAAGATAGGTATGCGGTTTTAGTGGGGGTTGCCAGTGGTCGCAAGTGCGGTCTGGGTTCCGCAGGTGCGGGACCGCAGATGCGGACAAGTGACCGTAGGTGCGGCCCCAGCCTTCTTAAGTGACTTTCACACCCGTGATAGACTCTCCGCAGGTGCAGCATCGCAAGTGCAGCTCCAAGGTCGCAGGTGCGGAATCCCTGTGCTGGTTATACAAAAATCCGAGGGTTAGAAATTCATAACTCCAAAATCGATTGAGAGCTCGGAAATTGGCGATTTGCAGTGGAATTCGAAGAGGAGAATCATAGGTAACGTTTTCTAACCTTAATCCAATTTTATATCAATAATCCCTATCATTTTCCTCAATCTAATCAATAAAATTGGATGAAAAACCATGAAATAGGGATGAAACTTCCCCAAGTACAAATCTGAGGATTTAGGGAATTTAGACGTCGGATTTTGATGATTTTTGTTCGAGTGGTTTCGTGAGCGAATGGGTGTTCGGGAAATATAATTTTTACTCGATTCCGAGACGTGGGCCCCGGGGACTTTTTGGGCGAATTTCCTAATTTCGCGTATTAGCTTAGAAATAATTAGCTATTTTGTTCCCTTGAAGTGATATTTACATTATGCAATCAAATTGAATAGATTTGGGCCACCCTGAGTCGGATACGCGTGGCAAGAGCGTGGTATTGAGTTTATTAGCGCAGTCAAGGTAAGTGGCTTGCCTAACTCTGTGTTGGGGATTTTCCTTAGGCATTTTTATACTGATTTTACTATGTGGACGCCGTGTACGTGAGGTGACGAGTGCGTACACGGTCCATTGTTGCTAAATTCCCGCTTTTCTTCCATGACACAACTCCTTTCATTCCTATATTACTGCTTCATGTTATAACTGATTAGTTAGCATAGGAATGAGCATGCATACCTGTTTTCACTTGAATTCCCCGTATTTGCTACTATTTAGTCCATGCTTAGGTAGTTTTACCTTATTCTTGCCTATTGTTTTCTTGAATTGTTTAATTAAG
>ML263840.1:0-42426 GCA_005239495.1 Nicotiana undulata | reverse complement strand
ATATATATATATATATATATGTATGCGTTCCTCTGTTACCTTGCAGCTTTCTCATTATTGCTGAGCTACACAACTGTATGATTTAATTCACTTCGTTTTACGTGACACAGTTTTGCAGCTGTATTGGACAAAGAATTCAAAATAGAACGTACTCCCTCCGATTCAAAATAAATTGATTTTGAAATTCACTTTTTAACATTAATTAGTAATAAAATTGATCATATTAATTTTTATTATCTCACATAAAGACTCTTAACACATACTCCAATATTATTTACTCCAAGGATAATGTAGGAAAAAAATAACTAATTCGTTCTTGAAATCTGAAAAAATTACTTATTTTGGACCACAAAAAAATACCAAAAAATCACTTATTTTGGACCGAAGGAGTATAGGTTTATCCAAAGGACCAAAAGGAATAATATAAAAATCATTCAAACAAATAGCGTTCGGTCATAGATTCTCAAATTTATTTTAAGAAATTTAATTTGAGTAAAGCTTGGTTTGAAGATGAAAATCTATTTGAACGTTATTTTTCAAAACATATTTAACTTTTTAACAAAAAAAACATGACACGTGACTTATACTCATATGTTATACTACCTTCGTTCAAGTTTATGTGAAACTATTTCCTTTTTGGTCTGTTCCAGAAAGAATGATCCCTTTCTAAATTTGGAAACAATTTAGCTTTAACTTACAATTCTACTCTTAGCCTTTTTTTGACTTGTTTAAGATCACAAATTTCAAAAGTATTCATTTTTTTTAATTCCGTATACAGTCAAACAGGTTTACATAAATTGAAACAGAGGGAGTAATATTTTGGGCCAAAAACAAGTAATAAAGCTAGTTTTGGGATTTGAAAATTTATTTGCAAAATCTGCCAAAATATGAATAAAATCATTCTACCTTTGATGAGACACAAATATTTATGTCTTATTTTAAATTATAAGTTTAAAAAATATTTCTTTCTTTTTAAAATTTCATGTCTAGTCAAAACACCAGTATGAGCCCGTTGGATGGACTTGTTATAAGTAATTTTTAAGCCAAAAATCATAAGTGTATTCTAGCTTTTGGCTTTTGACTTATTTTTGTCATTTTAACTTAAAAATAAGTGTTTAAAAGTACTTTTACAAACACTTACAAAATGGTTTTAAAGCTATCTTGACTTATAATCACTTAAAATAAGTAAATTCAAACGGGCTCTATATAAATTGAGACGGGGAGAGTACTAACTTACATTACTAACTATACGTGTAAAGTGAGTCTAGAACCTAATTGTTGTCTTTTGGACAAAAGTTACTTTAATGTGTGTTAAAAAAAGTAACATTTCTATATATAACGCGAAAATTGTTCGAGCTATACTTTAACGGTGATTTCAACCGTTAAGGTATAGCGCAGTAAATTAATGCGCTATACATGTTTAGCGCACAGATTTCAGGCGCTACACACTGACAATTTGACTGCCTGGTATAACGCATAGAAATCAAGCGCTATACATATATAGCGCATAAAATTACCGCGCCATACTCCCTTATTTTAATCTCCTTCNTCCCCCCCCGGGTTTTGGTTTCCCCCCCCCCCCCCCCCCTTTTCGTCTTCCAAAAAAAAAATATGGGCCCCACCCGTCACACAAAACGTGAATAACGTAGGTCCCACATCGTAGAAGAGTTTCATATTATTGTGGTTTCACTCTTTCGGATTCAAATTTTCAACCAATTTACTTTCCGAAAATCTTAAATCGAGATATTTCGATTTATTTTATGTCGAAACTTGTATAATAATACATATTAGTTGATTTGAATGTGTTTCCATGTCGTTTTGTGTTTTATTTGCGAAACTAATATGTTATATTTATCCGGACTTAGATATTAGTGTTCTAAAAAAATGTAAAATTGAGATTATTTATTGTTTATATTTAGTTTAGATTATTTATTAGCGTAGTAAAATGTATAATCTTTTAGCATAGTAAAATGTAGAGCATTTTAGCGTAGTAAAGTGTAGAGTATTTTAACGTAGAATCCCTGTAGTTTAAGTATCTCTTATACTGGTAGATGAAATTAAGAATTCAAATTATGAAAAAACACACAAAATTATAAAAATATTGAATTTGACACACATAATTATTCATGATAGTTTGGTGCTACTAGGCCTCAAATATCGAGTTTGGAACCCATAGCTATATATACTTTGTACAATTAAATAATTAAAAATTAATAATTTAAATTATAAAACAAACACACGAAACTATAAAAATATTGAAATTGACACACATAATTATTCATGATAGTTTGGTGTTACCGGGCCTCAAATATTGAGCCTGAAACCCATAGGTATATAATCTGTTCAATTAGATTATTAAAAATTAAAAATTTAATTTATAAAACAAACACACGAAATTATAAAAATATTGAAATTGACACACATAATTATTCATGATAGTTTGGTACTACTGTGCCTCAAATATCGAGCCTAGAACCCATAGGTATATACTCTGTACAATTAAATTATTATTTAATTTATAAAACAAACACACGAAATTATAAAAATATTGAAATTAGGATAGCTTGGTCTACTGAGCCTCAAATATCGAGCTTGGAACCCAATAGATATATATACCCTGTAATATTGTATAACTCAAAAAATTAATTATTTAGTTTACAGATTAAACATACTATTAATGTTGTTTAATTTACAGTTGACGATATGGACGTGCCGCCTATACATCCGGGCCCTTACGCCGCTGAGCTATTAGTGCTACAGGGCGATCATAGGTCCCGCCCACGTATGAGAGGGAGAGTTACTGTCCCAGACTCTCCGCGCTAAGAGAGTGGACGACCTGTGGGATTTTTTGAGGGACAGAGATCTCCATCCTCGTGTAGTCCAGCGCCTACATGATACGGGATTCTAGAGGATCTTCAGATCGGGCGGATGCAGCTCGACTGGGCTTTGATCACGGCGTTGATTGAGCGGTGGCGACCGGAGACGCACATTTTCCACCTGCCTATTGGCGAGGCCACCATCACGCTGCAGGACGTGGAGGTTTTATATGGCCTGCCCGCTGATGGCATGGCCGTTTCACTAACTTTTGCTATGAGATCTATGTCGCGTGCGCAGTGTTTGGACATGCTGCAGCATCTCACGGGTTTCAGGCTACAGGACGAGACTGCATCGTCGGGGGCCAGTTGGATGAGTTTGATCGCTATTAGACAACACCTGGAGATACTCCACCCCGACATCACCGGCGATACAGACGAGCTACATATTACCCGGTATACGAGGTTGTTGTTGCTTCTTCTATTTGGGGGATCTTGTTCCCGAACACTTCGGGAAACCTAGTCGCCCTGCGATTTCTTCATCATCTTTAGTTGCTAGATGAGTTACCCTTTTACAGCTGGGGTGCTGCTGTTCTCGCCTACAATAATACGATGCTCTGCTACGATGTAAGACATACGTTCTTCGTGTTTTGTGTGACGGGTGGGCCCCGCAATTTTTTTTTTTTGCAAGATGAAAAAGAGGGGGGGGGGGGACCAGAACCAGTGGGGAGAAATTAAAAAAAATGGGGTAGGGGGTTCTGGTCATGGGGAAGAAGAATGAGATTAAAATAAGGGGGTATAGCGCGCTTATTCTATGCGCTATATATGTATAGCGCTTGATTTCTATGCGCTATATATGTATAGCGCTTGATTTCTATACGCTATACCTAGCAATCAAATCGTCAGTATATAATGCTAAACATGTATAGCCCGTTAATTTACTGCACTATACCTTAACGGCTGAAATCACCGTTAAAGTATAGCACTGACAATTTCCGTATTATATATAGAAATATTACTTATTTTTTTACACACATTAAACTAATTTTTGTCCAAAAAGACAACAATTAAGTTCCGGACTCCACGTAAAGATGTAGTTAATTCACAAGTATTTTACTACCCTAGACTAGTGGCACGAAAGAAAATCTAGTAATACAAGCATACAAACAAAACTGTACATGTCCACATATATAACACACCCACAATTTTGATAAACATACCAAAAGAATCAAAACCATAAAACTTCAATCAATTTTGTAAAAAGATGCAAGAATATTTTCCATTAAATTGTTCCTCCAAACCCTAATCAAAATTTCCCAAAAACGCCTAGAGTGGAGTTCACTCCTAATTAGAAACAAAGGATTACAACAGAGGAAGAAACCATGAACCCATAAATGAAAATCAAGAACCCAAAATGCAAAGCCCAATTCCTCTTAAACTTACCAAAATAACTCTCTGGTGGTTCTTGATAATGTATCTCAAATTCATCCCCAATTTCCTCAACCCCACCATTCCCAATTCTCATCTTCAATTGCCTTAACCTTTCAGTAGCCAAACCCAATGTCAGCTTATGACATCTCCTTTGGTACTTAAACCCATTAATGCATCTCAAAGTTTGGGCCACAGACACATAAAAAATCAGATGGGCTAAAGAAAGAAGCCCAATGGGTATCCAACAATGGCGACATTGGAGCTTAGGGGAAAGAGCTTGACCTAAAAATAGTAAAGCCAAGAAAAGAAAGAAGAGCTGAAACATTCTCCAGAGTTCTTTTTTTTGTAAATCAACAGCTCTTTTTTTCTCGAGGGTTTTTTCGAAATGGAGTTGGATAATGGTGTTGATAGCTTGTAGAGCTGTTTCTTTTTGGATGAGACTAGGGTGGTGGTTGGTGGTGGTTACGGCGTCGTATTCCGCCATTGGAGAGTGTGGAGAAGGAGCTTTGGAAGAGTTAAAAAGAAATGGGGGGGTTTTGGTGTATACTGGCATGTGGGGGACACAGTTTAGAATATCAAGGTATAATTTGATACTGATATTTCTGCTTATTGTTGCGCAACGGTAGGGAAATGTGGGGCCACGCTGTATTGGATTTGGAAGAATTTGTAACTATTGCACGGGAAGGGTGGAAATTTTAAGAAAATCCAAAATAAATTTTTTTGACTTTTTTTTTGGTCCAAAATAACTGATTATTTCATATTTTAAAATGAATTAATTATTTTTTTTCTATATTGTCCTTAGAGTAAATACATAGTATATGTTAGGAGTATTTATATGAGGTAATAAAAGTTAATATGGTCAATTTTATTACTAATTAATATTAAAAGATGAATTTTTTAATGTGTGAAAACATAAATAAAAAAATACTTATTTTGGACCAGAGGGAATATCCCTCTATACTTTTACTTCTTCATTGTATGTACTTATATTCACTTTTATTTGTCTATTATACTCCATTAAATTAAGAGAAAAATATTCTTTTTTTTTTGTTATATCTTTATCATTAATGCTCATTCCCTAAATTACTTCTCAAAACTTTTGAAAATGCTATTATTAAAGTAGTATTAGGGCTCGTTTGGCCATAAAAAACTCTTTCTTCCCAAATTTCTTTGCACTATCTTTTGGAATCGATGTTTGGCCATGAAATACGAAATCCAACTTAAAGTTGAATTTCAGAATTTTTCGAAATTCAAAAAACTCCCAAAAGCTTTTTTATTTATAATTTTCAATCCAAATTACTCACAAAAATTTAAAAATAGCCCCAATTTATATTCATGTCCAAACATAACTCCAAAATTATTTTTTTTTTTTTTTTTTTTTTTTTTGGTGAAGTGAACATTACTACATTAGAATCCAAGCGACTTACAACCAATGTAATGAAGACATTGAAATACAAGCCATGGCTTCATTCTATCAATAATTTCTCTATTGGAAATACACAAGAGAGAAATAACCAAAACAAAAAGGAAAAGGAAATAAAGGATAAACTCTGAACAGACCACCAGAACTATCCAAGAGTAGCGGAAATGAAGAGACTTGATAATGGCCTAAATTCACATATCCACCATAGGAAGATGATTGGATCACTTGGTTAGGACCCAAACGCCTTCCAAGTATTTGTTTTAAAAATAACCATTTGAAGGTATACAAAGTATTACCACTACAGTAAGATAGTGTAAAAGAATTGTTATACTATTAGGTAAGATAAATAAGAATAATAGGTATCTATTAAACAAAAATAAAATTAGTAATCTAAAAAAATAAGCTAAGTTACTGGATAAAAATATATTGATATGGTAAAAAAATTAATTGTAAATGCATATAAGGTAAATCTTACTCCTATATTAATTGTAACTGCATATAATGAATTACTCTGGTGTGCAAGTTGTAAACCAATGAGTTATCCATATAAGTACATGTTGAAAAAGAAAAAAAAAAGTATCCATATAAATACAGAACTGACCTTTTCTATGCCCTTTCTCTTATGGGCAAGTAAGATCCAACAAAATTACCAAGATCATTAACTACATTAATCATGTTTTTTACTTGTATGAGATTCTTCATTTCTTTTTGACTTTGTCCCATCTCATAGGAAGTAAGTAATATTTCATGATTCCTCCTCCTCCTTGCTTCCTTTTATAAAAAAAAAAATTGAAAATGTTACCTATAAAATTTCTATTCAATTCTTCCTATTTTGTGGATAGTTACATGTATTTTGTAGTCTATTTTTTTTCATTTTCTTGTAGCATTGATAACCTTTAACATTGACATGTGACTAGTGATTCAACTAGGGAACAAGGCTTCACAATTTGAAGCTGACATGTATTTTTATGGGACCTAAGTTACCGGAGAGAAATTCAAAAATAACTAGATTTTCAAGTGGTCATTCAAAAATAGCCACAGTTTAAAAAATAATCAAAATTGAGCAATTTTATGTAAAGATAAATCTGAATAAAAATACTGTTGAAAATCCGGATAACACTCCAGTATAATATACTGAAACTCCAGTATATTATGCTGGAACTCCAGTATATTATGCTGGAAAATACTGGACTTCCAACATAATATAGTGGAGTTCCAGTATAATATGCTGGAAGTTCATACACGGGTGCTCCAGTCTCCGGTATATTATGTTAGAACTTTCCGCGTGTTGGAGTTCCAGCATAATATGCTGGAAGTTCATACACAGGTGCACCGATCTCCAGTATACTATGTTGGAACTTTCTGTGTTGCGGCAAAATAATGGCTACTTTTCAATGACTTTGTGAATGCTGGCTATTTTTGAATGACCAGTCTGAAAACTGGCTAGCCCGTGCTATTTTTACAAGTTATTGCAACCAAATTGTTTCCAAATAGAAGCAGAAAAATAAAGAACAAATTTTACAAACCACTATTGTTTAGTGGTTATTAGCTAGTTGTAGCTACCATTTACTATATTACTTTCTACAACTATGTTTTTAATTTTTTTAGAGTGTATTCGATGTATTTAAGCTATTGTATTCATGAATACAGTAGCAAAACTCGGCGTGAAACAGGGGATTCCAGCTAGACAATTATTGTATTCGATTGTATTCACGATATGTATTTGTGAATACAGTAACGTAAATAGCGCAAATCATGGTCTATTCGGCTATTTTTAAACGGAAAGTGAATCAATTAGCACAATAGACTCTTAATATAACTCAAGTAACTCAAGTATTTGACGCGAAATATGCTGAATATTTTTTCCAGTCGATAAATACAACAAAACAGAGCAATCATCGAGTTTCTAATCCTTCCCTTTTCTGTTGATATCATTCGTGGGTGTTTCTGTTTTCAACCAATAAAATTCGAGATTCATCTATAGTGCAAAAACATATGAATACATATCGCGGATACATTTGAATACATATATACATCTGAATACATAAATTATATTAATTAAAAAAAAATATGAATACATTCATGAAATACAGCGAGACAGTGAATACAATGAAATACATGAAATATAACATGATAAATTGAAATACAATATAAAAAAAGACATTGAATACAGTGAAATACATCGAGATACATTGAAATATATTAACAGAATCTTCAAGTTGCTCAGCCCCAAACTCCACCGTCTTTGTTCAAGAGCAACAATGTCGTCTTGTCGAGAGGGCCGCTATTCTGACTCGAAACGCCACTATTCCCATTTTGATCAAGAACTTAGTCCCGTTTTGATATGTATTTGGGAACAACAGTTCGCCATGAAGTACAAACACCACAAAAGGCAATGAAGTCTTCCATCACTTTAACACACTTTGCAATCATAGTAATGAGTTCGTGCGGCAATTCTGCCTAGTTCGCCATAGCAGAAGTGGATGGAAGAGGAAGGAATATGTAATGTAACGACCCGACCGGTCGTTTTGAGAATTTAAGCTCCATTCGGTGGCGCAAGGACATGAACAACTTCACATTGTGTATATCGACCTGGTGCGTGGTTGGATTTAGTTACCGAATAATCCGGAGCCGAATTGGAAGGAAAAAATTTAATTTTTGAAGCTTAAGTGATGAAAGTTGACCAGAGGGTTGAATTTGGTGTAAACGGCCTCAGAATGAGTTTTGGGTGATGTCAACAGCTTCGTATGATGATTTTGGACTTAGGCGCGCGTCCGGAACTGGTTTTGGATGTCCGTAGAGTAATTTGAGGTAATTCGGCGAAAGTTAGAATTTCGGCGATCTCGGCTTAAAATTCTGGGCAGACAGAATATAACTCAAAATCGAGGGTTTTACCATTGCTCGTTTCTTGGCGATTTTTGATGGATTTTTCACGAAATTCGATTGGGTAAGTGTTCTTCAACTAGAATTAAATATATTCCATGATTTTATCTTAATTTTCATCATTTAATTTTTGTTTTGAGTTGAGGAAAATGTGGGTTTTGAAATAAAATTTCTAAAATAAAAAATTGTGATTTGAGGGACCAAATGGTATCGGAATTTGATAAAACTTTATATGTTTGAACTCGTATCGGAATGGGTAAAGGGTTGTCATCTTCGAGGTAAGTATCTTGCCTAACCTTATGTGGGGGAATTACCCCTTAGGATTTGAGTCTTTTGTGTTGATTGTAGCTCGTGTACGTGAGGTGACGAGTGCGTACACGAACTTATTTGTAGAAGGTCGTGCCATATTATTGAGAGTGAAAGCACGAAAGGTGATGCCGCGCGTGATATTGTGAGTGAGTTCATGGCACGAAAGGTGTTTCCGTGCAAGTGAGGACGAGGGACACGCATTATATTGTGATATCTGTTTCCCCGTGTATACGTATGCCCTTACATTTTAGCTGTTATTGTTGTACTTACATATTTGGTGTGACATGTTGTTATTGTCTTGTACTTGACCCTTTATCTCATTGTTGATGCAATGTCCTTGTCTTTTACTTGCTTAATTTGCTTAATTTACGTGTCATATCTGTCGATTTCTACGGGGAGGACGAGAGTAAAAGCACGAAGGGTGATGCCATGTACTTGTTCTATTGGGAACTAAGCTCGAAAGACCTCTATTGGAAAAGTATATTTTTAAAAAGCATTTATCTTGAAGGAATTATGTTTGAAGATTATTTTTCTGAAAATAAAAGGATATATATATATATATATATATATATATTCGGAGGAAGTGTATTTCAAGTGAATTTTCTATTTGAATGATCATACTTTAAAGCTTTCAATATAAACATGCGGGTGAAAGTCTACACTCGAAGCTTTGACCCATTATTTGGGATTGTTGGCTAAGGCCTGATGTGGAAAATTATTGTAGTGCTGAGTTACTATTGTTTTTACTGTTTTGTGGTTTCCACTTTTGGTTCGTACTCCCGTCCTTTCTTCTGTGTAATATTAGGATGTTCCGTATTATTTGTTGTATTTGCCTTCCGCTTTGTAATTGTTAGGTTGTTAATTATATGGTGTAGTCATTAGACATGTGTCATGTCATGTCATTCCTATGCTTATGTCTGTTTAATTTGTTAGACCAGTGGGTGTCTTGACTAGTCCTCGTCACTACTTCACCGAGGTTAGTCTTGATACTTACTGGGCACCGTTGTGGTGTGCTCATTCTACACTTCTCCACATTTTTGTGCAGATTCCAGGTTTTGCATAGTCGGCCGATCGATAGTTAACAACGCGGTTGCTGTGGTGGAGACTCAAGGTAAAACCGCTTCAGCCTCCGCGGTTTTGGAGTTACCTTCTTATATTTATTATTCATACATTGTTGTATTCATTCCGAACAGTGGTAATTAGAGATTTTAGTATAAATTCGTTAAAGCTTATGACTTGTACTTACCGAATTTTGGGATGATATGTAATGTATAGATATGTATATCAAGAAGCATTTAAGAGTTTCAATATTATGACTTATGTTTACTAAATGTTAGACTTACCTAATCCTTAAGACTAGGTGCGGTCACGATGCCCAACAGAGGGAAATTGGGTCGTGACAAGTTGGTATCAAAGCTCTAGGTTCATAGGTGCTATGAGTCATTAGCGAGTTTAGTAGAGTCTTGCAGATCGGTACGGAGACGTCTATACTTATCTTCGAGAGGCTACGAAAATATTAGGACTATTTCACTTCCTTCATTCCCATCGTGCGAGTTCTTTGATCTTGAAATTTGAAATTTATCATTCTATTCTCTCACCGATGGTGAGGATACGAACTACGTTTCCTGATGATGTTACCCTCAAACAAATGTTCCAGGGTCAGAGACAGAGATTGACGAGGAGCACATTTCTTCAGGAGACCTTGGCATAGTTCTCGAGTATGATTGGTACATTGACTCGAGTGGAATTGATTCCGGGTGCATCCGCTACTTCACGGATCAGGGGAGGAGTTCAAACTCCCGCCGCCTACACTCCAGATCAGCGAGATCATGATGGTCAGGTCCCAGGTGTCATGGCAGCACGACATATGGTTTCAGTTCAGCTCGTGGTTAGGGCAACAACGTCGGAGGAAGAACAACTTAGGATTGAGAGGTACAGGAAGTACCACCCTTCTACCTTTCAGTGGATTTGCGACATATGATGCCAGGGGTTCTTGGAGGAGTGTCATTGCATTCTTCGTACTGCAGGTGTTGTGGAGACAACCGGGGTTGCTTTTGTCACATCTCGGTTCAGAGGAGCGGTTTGTCAGTGGTGGCGGGCATGAGTTGGGGTAGCCCGATCGAGTCAGCTTCACTTGCACGGATTCAGGTTTCAGAGTTGTTTTGAGGGAGTTTGCACTCCAGTCACTCTGAGATGCATGGTGCGCGGAGTTTGAGCAGTTGCGTCAGGGCACCATGTCAATGTTGGGGCACTATGTCAGATTCGGCGAGTTCGCCAGTTATGCACCTTACTTGGTTGTTTCAGTTAGAGAGAGAGACCGTAGATTCATTGTGGGGCTCAAGAATTATGTTCGGTTCAACATGACTTGAGAGTTGGAGTCAGATGTCTCATTTCAGCAGGCAGTAGGGATCGCCCGCCGGTTAGAGGGCATGTGGGACCAGGAGCGCAGGGACAGACGAGTTTAGGAGTGAGAGTACAGGAAAATGAGGAGGCCTCGTAGACCGGAGAAATCCACTAGTCCTTATTATGGAGGCAGGGTACGACACGATAGAGGTTTTGTGGGCCTACCAATTCAATTTGCATTTCCAGCTTCACATTGGGTTTCAGGTACTCATGGGTCTCAGAGTACTCGTATTGTACAGTTTCCACATCCATGTCAGCATAGAGATTGTTTTGAGTGTGGAGGTACCGGTCACAGGGTGGTAGATTGTCCCAGGATTCTGTCAGGTGTCACAGCAGGGTATTCAGGTGAGTAGAGGGCGCCCAAGAGGGGGAGGCTCTACCTGTTGATGAGTTTTATATAGTGGGCTGGAGGCCATTGTGCCAGATATTATCCCACATGTATGTTTTGATGTGTTTCATAGGGGCGCCGATTGTATTTCATTATAGTTCTGTTGTTTGGGACAAGTTCCCTTAATTGTCGTTTCATTTAGGAGTGAGTTTCATACTTTGCACTCTAATTTTCATGTCTGCTCATATTAGGAGATTAAAAAAAGTAGTAACACGTGTCTATCGTTGGTTTATTCATCATTGAGAGTGGTGAGACTAGGATCGAGTCCTTGTTGTTCATCATGGTAGGCTTAGTGTGATTTTCCTAAGTATTTGTTTATGAGCCATGATTTGATACTCTATCGAGATGTGAGTTCAGTGAGCGTTATGTTTTTTATCAGCCGAGATGAGTTAGTGGGGAATTTCAATTGGTATGATATATTTTCGGTATGTGATTTAGAGTTGAGGGCGAGGTCCTCGTGATAATTGTGATTCGATATGTTTGGGCCGGGCTGAGTACCGCGGTGGAAATTTTATCAGGATGTGATTTGTTCGTATGCCTTGCCTTTTCCTTGTTATACTGATTTTGTAAGTCAGTATTGATAGAGAGTTGTGCATATGGGCTTGTTTGATAGTTCCTTTCTATGTTTCTCTTTTCATATTCAATCATTTTCGTTAGTGCTTCTTTAGTTTTAGCTTGCGGGGTGTGTGCCCGGTGGTGTTATGTTAGTTGTGGTGTGGTGATTCGGTTGTCTAACTATGAGGTCTTCTTGTTTCTGGTATTATTATCAGTGTTACGTAGGTTTGAAACAGAGTTCTATCGGTTATGAGGCTAATTTCCAGTGCTAGGTTGATTTCGGGCAGTTATGGTGGTCAGAAGTGTTACTATGAGCCTATGCATGATGTGCTATGTCGTGTGGTCGTACCTTGTGGGTGTAGGCATGAGTTGATGCAGCTGGTTGAGACTGATACCGGATATGGATTTAGAATCAGGTCTTTTTGTACATGAATAGTAGGTGAGAATATGAGGTATGAGGCTTATCGGTGGAGATAAGAAGGCTAAATTGTAGTTGTGATTGTGTCATTAGGCTTATGAAGGTCAAGGTGACGTGGGATCACCCGCGGGTGTGTGTTGGAAGTGTGAATCCAGTGATTTAATGAGTTCGAGGTGAATCTTGTCACATTCTAGGACGAATGTTTCTTTAAGAGGGGGAGAATGTAACGACCCGACCGGTCATTTTTAGAATTTAAGATCTGTTCGATGGCACAAGTTCATGAACAGCTTCACATTGTGTATATCAACCTGCGTGCATGGTTGGATTTAGTTACCGGATAATCCGGACTCGAATTGGAAGGAAAAATTTCAATTTTTGAAGCTTAAGTGATGGAAGTTGACCAGAGGGTTGACTTTGGTGTAAACGGCCTCGAAATGAGTTTTGGGTAATGTCAACAATTTCGTATGATGATTTTGGACTTAGGCGCGCTTCCGGAATCGGTTTTGGAGGTCCGTAGAGTAATTTAAGGTAACTCTGCGAAAGTTAGAATATCGACGATCTCGGCCGATAGGTGAAATTTTGATATCGGGCTCGGAATAGAATTCCGGGAGAGACTGTAGATCTGTGGTGTTATTTATGACTTTTTTGCAAAATTTGGCGTCATTCCGAGTTAAATTGATATATTTCGGCACGAGTTTTGATATTTGAAGATTTGAAATAAGTTTGATCTTTGGGTTGATTCATCGTTTTGGTGTTGTTTTATATGATTTGAAACCTCGAGCGAGTCTGTGTTAGGTTATATGACTTGTTTGTGTGATTAGATGGGGTCCTGGGGGCTTCAGGTGTGTTACAGATGAACTTCGGGTCAAATTTCTTCTAATCTTAACTGTTGTTCTGTCTTCTGTCTTCCCTTCTATGCGATCGCATAGGTGAGAACGCGATTGTATAGTGTTCTACAACCCACCCCAGTTTTCCTTCATCACGTTCGCACAGATGGCTTCGCGATCGCGTACTTACAGCCCTTCCCTTCAATGCGTTCGCACCTCCACCCCCGCGTTCTCGTTGTACAGTTTGGTCAATGGCCATTTCTTTTCCTTCTGCGGTCGCACCCCTAAGCTCGCGAATGCCTTGTGCATATTTTGGCAGTGGCTATTTCCCTTATATGTGATCGCATAAGTTCCTTCGGGATCGCATAGCACCTTTTGGCCAGTAACATTTTTCCTCTACGCGATCGCATGAAAGTTCTCGCTATCGCATGAAAGTTCTCGCGATCGTGATTGTTAAAATACTGGGCAGACATAATATAACTCAAAATCGAAGGTTTTACCATTTTTATCACATTTTGGGGTCGTTTGGTAGAGTGTATAAGAATAATGCTGAATATGATGTATTAATAATGCTGGTATTAGCTATGCTTGCATTAGTTATGCTGGTATTAGTTATGCAGGCATATTTTTAATTCATTGTTTGGTTTGATGTATTAAAGCATTGCACTATTTCTAGAAGTTTTGTTTGTTTACAAAAATACCCTCGTAACAGTCCATCACTTTATCTTTTTAAAAGAAACATATGTTGAAGAATGTTTGTAAATGAAAAGTGTTTAAAAAGATTATTTGATTTGTCTACCTATATTGTAGTATAGAACTTAATATTTATTTATAAAAAATATGCTAAGTATTTATTTATAAAAAATATGTTAAGTATTTTTTTATTTACTAGCGATATAATTTTATTTCTCACTTTCTTGGATTATTTCAAACTTGCATTATATAAAGAATATTTTAATCAAGTATAAATTTTGAAGAATATTTTTGTCTTTAACTAAGTTAATTCATGCATTAAAGCCCATTGCATTGTTAATACCATGGTTTCTTATCCATTAGTTATGCATAGGATAATACCAAATATGGTGTATAACTAATGCTTGCATAACTAATGCATAGTTCAAAAAGTGTACCAAACAAAGTGTTACTAATACACAAAGCTAATGCATGCATCATTATACCTAATGCATCCTACCAAACGACCCCTTTGACTTCTAGAGCTCGATTCTTGGCGATTTTTGATGGATTTTTCATGAAATTCGATTGGGTAAGTGTTCTTCAACTAGAATTAAATATATTTCATGATTTTATCTTAATTTTCATCATTTAATTTGTGTTTTGAGTTGAGAAAAATGTGGGTTTTGAAAGAAAATTTCTAAAATGAAAAATCGTAATTTGAGGGACCAAATGGTATCAGAATTTGATAAAAATTTGTATGGTTGAACTCGTATCGGAATGAGTATTCGAATTTTGTAAAATTTGTCGGGTTCCGAGGTGCGGGCCCGGGGGTCGACTTTTGAGTCGATTTTTATATTTTTGTAAATATTGAAACTTTAATAATCAGAATAGTTCCTTAAACGATTTATGTGTGTTTTGAAGTTGTTCTAGTTGGATTTGAGCCGTCCGGAAGTCTTCTCGCCGAGAAGTCCATTGTAACGACCCGACTGGTTGTTTTGCGTTTCAGAACCCCATGCCCTTAATGAGACTTTCAGTAGTTGCTTTTACTGATTTATGACTCACGGGGATGGGTGATTCGAGATTTGGAAGAGTTTAGAGTGGTATAGGAACACTTAGTTCCTTAAGATTGGCTTTTAAGGCCAAGTTTGACTTCGGTCAACATTTTGAGTAAACGACCTCAGAATCGCGATTCGAAGGTTCCGGTAGGTTCATATGATGATTTCGGACTTGGGCGTATGTTCGAAACGGGTTTTGGATGACCCGGGAGCATTTCGGTGCCAAATAGTGAAATAGGAGTTTCTTTAAGTTCAATTTGAGGTTTGGAACGTGTTTTTGTGTTATCGAGGTCCGAACGAAATTCCGAGACTGGGAATAGTTCTGTCATGTCATTTATAACTTTCTCGAAAAATTTGGTGTCATTCCGAGTAGTATAGGTAGGTTCGGCGCATTGTTAACGAATTCAAGAACTTAAAGTTCTTAAGTTTGATTCTAGGGGTTTTGAGGTGTGATTTTTAGTTTTAGCGTTGTTTTGGGTGTTCCGAAGGCTCGAGCAAGTCCGTATTATGATTTGGAACTTGTTGGTATATTTGGACGGGAGATTGGGTGGGCCTAGATGCCATTCGGGCATCGAGCGAGGCCAAAAAACCAGCTAAAACAGCTGCTGGTGCGACCGCACTTGCGGTGGGCCAGTCGCAGGTGCGAGACCGCTTCTGAGGTCCTTGCCTCGCAGGTGCGGCCCCAAGTGAGGCTTCCAATTCTCGCAGGTGCGGATCAAAATTCGCAGAAGCGGAAACGCAGGTGCGGCCTCCTCTCTGCAGGTGCGAGCCCAGACCCCCTAACCCAATTTCGCAGGTGCGAGATTATTCTCGCAGATGCGAGACCGCAGGTGCGTTCCTCGATCCGCATGTGCGAAAACCCTGTAGGCAGTAAGGTTCTTTTAAAATACGGGACTTAGCCATTTTTCACCATTTGCTTCTCCAACATAGGCGATTTTGAGAGCTCACAAGAGGGTGTTCGACTTAGCTACTGAAAGGTAAGTAATCTCTACTATAATCTAGCTTAAATACTTGAATTCTTAGGTGGGTTAACATCCTAAATTAGTATAAATCAAGGGTTTAGAGTAAAGACCTATGGTTTTATGAAATTGGGAGAATTACTAACTAATTAGTTATGAAATCATACAAAAACTATATACTATTGATCCTTAGGTTATGGGTGAGTGTTTCCTTCAAAAATTTCCGGAATCCGAGCATGTGGGCCTAGGGGTGTATTTTGAGATTTTTCAAAGTAGGTTAAAATAATTATTTAAATAGGAGAATTTCATACTTTTGAGTGTAGATTAACTTATTTATGCAATATTTGATTAGTTTCGAGTCCGTGGGAGACGAGTTTGGAGTTTCGGGCGCATTCTTGACCCGGAAAGTAGGCTCGTCACGAGGTGAGTCTCATTTCTAACCTTGTAAGAGGGAATTGTACCCCATAGGTGATTATAAATAATTGCATGTCCTTATTTGCGGGGGCTACGCATGCACGGAGTGACGGGAGTTCGTGCGTAGCTACTATTTTGCCTTGCCGGGTAGTTGTAGGACTCATAAGCATGCTTTATGTGCCGTACCTGTGATATTAAATATAGTTTAGGTGGCTAAATATCCTTGAATTGTTGTGTGAATATTTAGGAGGTTACATTCCAAATTCATTTCATTAAATCATTTCTTCAAGTATAATCTCTACTAAATTCCTGAATCTTTGATAATTAAGTGTATGTATACGGGCACCCGCGTCGCATGTATGATTCGTGAGCGGGGTAGACCTATCATTATGTCAACCGTGTCGCACGTTCGATCGCGAGTGGGGTAATAGATGCATCTATGGTTCGAGCCGTTCGACCCTTCGGCAGTGCACATTTATTTTCACGACGTATCGGCCGTACGGTTTCGGCATACTATGTGTTTATAGATTGATTGGAAGTTCTGTAATACCTGTATTAGTTGATTAACATGAAAAGGAAAACTAGGTAACTCATATGCTCGCGAACTCGACATGTTAAGGTAATTATAAATGATACTTGAGGTTCATGTCTTTCTATTATTCATGACTGTTATTCCTGCCTAGCCTTACATTTAATTATATTATTTTGACCCTAGTAAGTATCACGTCGACCTCTCATCACTACTTCTTCAAGATTAGACATGATACTCACTGGGTACATATTTGTTTATGTACTTATGCTACACTTCTGTACTTAATTGTACAGGTTCTGAGGCAGGTGCATCTGGGTATCAGTCTGGAGTTCATCCCTGACTTGTGCTTGGTGTGGACTTCTCGATGAGTTGCTTTCCTAGACGTCTTCTGGAAGCGCCTTGGAGTTATCTTTATTTTGTTTATTTCTGTCTATACATTTCATCAGGCAGTAAGGCAGACTTGTATTCTTTTGGATACTCATTCTATTAGATGCTTGTAGACTTGTGACACCAGTTCCTAGCACACACATGTAGTAGATATCATTTTTGGGCTGTAATTATTAGTTGTGACTATCCTGGTTACCTCCTCCTTAAGGTTGCTTAAGTCATCTACTTGCTTGCTACTAAATTTCTAAAATTTCGTAAGTGTTGGAAATTGGTTTGATAAATTTAAAGGAATCACTAGTAAATTAAGGTTGGCTTGCCTGACATCAGAGTTGGGCGCCATCGCGACCTGAATTAGGATTTGGGTCGTGACATCCATTTTGAGTATCTGGTTGTCGTCTTCGAGGTAAGTATCTTGCCTAACCTTGTGTGGGGGGAATTACCCCTTAGGATTTGAGTCTTTTGTGTTGATTGTAGCCCGTGTACATGAGGTGACGAGTGCGTACACGAACTTATTTGTAGAAGGTTGGACTTTTAGGATCCTTAGGTCCTTATACTTCCTGTGTACGAATTTGTAATTGTTGTGACTGCGTTCCTGATTACTAATTTCATCCTTTCCTATTTAAATTAGAATTACCCGCTTTTAGATTTCCTTTGTTATTTACTTGATATTAATTGACTTAGACTAAATATTTTACCTCTTCTATCATCATGCCATATTTTCCTTTATAAACTGCCTACTTAGCAAAACTTTGTATGTGATGACCCAAAAGGTCATCCTAAGTAATTCTAGCTAAATCAGTGTTCCGAGGACAGAAAACCTCCCTTAATATCACCTCGATATACTTGTGCAGCCCGAGCATGTAGCCGAGAAGCTTCTATGTGAAAATTTGATAAAAATGGAACTTTGAATTGAATAATTGAATAAAGTTGACTTTGGTCAACATTTTTGGTAAACGGACCCGGACCCGTGATGTGACGGTCCCGGAGGGTCTGTAGGAAAATATGGGACTTGGGCGTATGCCCGAAATCAAATTTCGAAGTCCCAAGCCCGAGAAATGAATTTTTAAAGAAAATTATTTTCTGAAAATAATAAAGGATTTTGAAAATGAATTATCATGTGAAAACCGTGTTACCGGGCCCGTATTATGGTTCCGAAGCCCGGAACAGGTTTATTATATGTTATGAGAGTTATCTGTGAAATTTGGTGTAAAACGGACTTGAAATGACGTGACTCGAATTAAAATTGGAAAAATTAAGCTTTATGAAGTTTTAAGAGATTTCTAAGAGTTTTGAGGTTTAATTCCGTGTTTTTGATGATATGTTGGTGATTTAAAAGATTGAATAAGTTCGTAAGGTGTTTTGGGAGTCGTGTGTGTTTTTGGTCTTGAGACCCGAGGGCTCGGGTGAGTTTCGGGTAGCTAACGGGGTGTAAAAGTAGGAAAAATCTGGTGTAAGGTTGCTGTTGCTGGTGTCCCAGGTTTTACTCTATGCGATCGCGAAGGTTCCCCTGCGATCGCATAGAGATAGGTGAGGATCAGGTCATTCCTCTATGCGATCACATAGCAGTGTTCGCGATCGCATAGAGGTGTAGGAGGTATGAGTGAGGGGCTGGTTAGGTACTCATCGCGGTCGCAGGTTCTTTTTCGCGATCGCGTAGGGTCGAGTCCCCAAGCTACGCGATCGCAGTCTATTGTTCGCGATCGCAGTTCTTTAAAGGGTAGCCTCTATGCGATCGCAGCCCACCTTCGCGATCGCATAGAGTAGTTTTGTTCAGCGATTTCCTAAGTTCAAAAACAGAAAATAGACGGGATTAAACCCATTTTTCTCCAACTTCTTCTTCTCCACTCCCCTTGGGCGATTCTTGAGAGACCATTCCTCCATAGCTTCATAGGTAAGTGTTCCTAACACGAAATTCTTCCACTTTTCTTCCCTAATCACTAGATTCTAGGCCTAAAAACATGAAATCAAAGTGAGAAATTGGGTTTTTGGGAAAATTGGGTGATTCAACCTCAATTTGGGGTCGGATCTTAAAACTAATTACATATTTGAACTCGTGGGGTAATGGGTGAACGGGTTTTGGTCCGAACCTCGAGTTTAGACCACGTGGGCCCGGGGTCAAATTTCGGTATTTTTGGAAGAATGCTAGAAATTGAATATCTAGGCTATGGGATTGTGTTATTGAGTTTTTATTGATATTATTGAATTAATTATGCCTAGATATCGTTGTTTCGGAGTCGGATTATAAAGGAAAGACGGTCTTAGAGGGTTGATTGCTATACTTTGGACCGAGGTAAGTGTCTTGCCTAACTTTGGTGAGGGAATAGGTATTATTTGCTATGTGCTAAGTGATTATCATGTTCATTGCATAGGTGAGGTGACGAGTACCTATGCAATGTGTGTCAAGCATGCCCGTGAGTCTATTTTGATAGAAATTGCAGTATTTCTTCCATGTTTAGCATATTATGAGATTGTCTTTACTTGGTAATTTATTCTTGATTGAAAGTATTGGCTGTTGAGTTTGAGAAGTATTGATACGAATGATAATCCCAGTGTAGAGTACACGACTGAGGTGATTGGTTATAGCTGAGACCCTTGCCGGGCATTTATTGAGCTATTAAATTGATGTTTTCCCCCTTGCCGGGTGTTTTGAACTGTCTATTTCCAGTATGCTGTACTCATTGCCATTATATCTGTAATTGTTTGGTGAGGAAGAGTGTAAAGCAAGAAGGGTGATGACGTGCCATGATATTTGATTACATTGCATAGTGAGGAAGAGTGTAAAGCATGAAGGGTGATGTCGTGCCATGATTCATATTGATTATAAGCACGAAGGTATATGTTGTGCCATGCNGGGTGATGCCGTGCCATTGTTAAATTTCTGGTGCTTATACTTGTTTTTCGTTGGCTATTGTGTTAGATTGCCTCCCTTGTTTACCTCTACCTGTCAATTTGACTGCGTCACTTCACTTTCTTCCCCTTTACTTCTCCCGTATCCCTCACTTGCTTGCGTATCTCTTGCCTTGTATTATCCTTGTTGCCTGCTGTAGAATAGGACAGGTTATCGTCATTGTCAAGTCTAGCCTCGTCACTACTTCGGCCGAGGTTAGGCTCGGCACTTACTCAGTACATGGGGTCGGTTGTACTGATGCTACACTACACTTCTTTATGTTGTGCAGATCCCGCTCCCGGACCCCGTGGACCACTCTGAGGGGGTCACCTTCAGTCCACATTGAGCTTCGAGGTATACCACTGGCGTTCGTGGACCCTGGAGTCTCTTCTGCTATCATGTCATATTGTCTTACTTCTCTTTCAGTTCTAAATACAATAATGTATTTCCTTTCAGACTTGTATTTAGTATTCTTATAGCTAGTCCGTGAGGTTGTGACACCCCGGTTTTGGTATTTTGGCGATATTGTTGTCTTTATCGTTTCATTATGCGTTTTGAAATATTATTACTTTCCTGCTGTAAAAACTTTTGAAGTGATTTGGGATGTTTCAGTAAAAGTTGAAAGTTCATGATTTGGGATATTCCAGTAAAGGTTTGAAGGTTAATGGCTTTTAATAATGTTACGTTGTTTATAGATGTCAAAATGTTGTGTACGTTGGCTTGTCTAGCGGGTTCAACGTTAGACGCAATCACGGTCTGAAAGGTGGGATTTCGGGTCGTGACATTGTATTATCTCGCCCTATAATTGTTTAGCAGTAATTGGAGTATTCATATGTTGGTGTCAAGCATGCCCGTTGGTCGTATATTGTAATTGATATGATCTTTCATTAAGCACTACTTAGGCTTAACTTAGTGATTATACACGTTGATGGTATTTTCTTGGCATTTCCTATTGCGGAGAATTGATTCAAGTTGGGATTTATCTCGTGAAGCAAATTAATTAAGCAAGATTGGTTATAGCTGTTTGCCTTGCCGGAATGATATTTTTTTCATTGTTGATTCCCTTACCGGGATAGTATGGTTTCTATTATTGTTCATGCTGTTGATGATATTGTTTTCCCTTTGTTGACTCCCTTGCTGGGATAGTATGGTTTCCATTATTGTTTATGCTGTTGATTCCCTTGTCTGAATGCTATCATTTCATCTGTTTGGGTGAGAAAGAGTGTAAAGCACGAAGGGTGATGCCGTTCCATTTCATATGCATTATCATGTGAGGAAAGAGCGTAAAGCACGAAGGGTGATGTCGTGCCATTGTTTATATTCATTATCATGTGAGGAAAGTGTGTAAAGCACGAAGGGTGATGCCGTGCCATTGTTTATATTCATTATCATGTGAGGAAAGAGTGTAAAGCGCGAAGGGTGATGCCGTGCCATTATTTATATTCATTATCATGTGAGGAAAGAGTGTAAAGCACGAAGGTTGATGTCGTGCCATATTATTGAAATTAAAAGCACGAAGGGTGATGTCGTGCCATATTATTGAGAATGAAAGCACGAAGGGTGATGTCGTGCCATATTATTGAGAATGAAAGCACGAATGGTGATGTCGTGCGTGATATTGTGAGTGAGTTCATGGCACGAAGGTTGTTTCCGTGCAAGTGAGGACGAGGGACACGCATTATAATGTGATATCTGTTTCCCCGTGTATACGTGTGCCCTTACTTTTAGCTGTTATTGTTGTACTTACATATTTTGTGTGACATGTTGTTATTGTCTTGTACTTGACCCTTTATCTCATTGTTGATGCACTGTCCATGTCTTTTACTTGCTTAATTTGCTTAATTTACGTGCCGTATCTGTCGATTTCTACGGGTAGGACGAGAGTAAAAGCACGAAGGGTGATGTCGTGCACTTGTTCTATTGGGAACTAAGCTCGAAAGACCTCTATTGGAAACGTATATTTTTAAAAAGCATTTATCTTGAAGGAATTATGTGTGAAGATTATCTTTCTGGAAAAAAAGAAGAAAAACAAAATATATATATATATATTCGGAGGAGTGTATTTAAAGTGAATTTTCTGTTTGAAATGATCATACTTTAAAGCTTTCAATATAAACACGCGGGTGAAAGTCTACACTCGAAGCTTTGACCAATTATTTAGGATTGGTGGCTAAGGCATGATGTGAAAAATTATTGTAGTGCTGAGTTACTATTGTTTTTACTGTGTTGTGATTTTCGCTTTTGGTTTGTACTCCCGTCCTTTCTTCTGTGTAATATTACGATGTACCGTGTTATTTGTTATATTTTCCTTCCGCTTTGTAATTGTTAGGTTGTTAATTATATGGTGTAGTCATTAGACATGTGTCATGTCATGTCATTCCTATTCTTATGTCAGTTTAATTTGTTAGACCAGTGGGTGTCTTGACTAGTCCTCGTCACTACTTCACCGAGGTTAGTCTTGATACTTATTGTGATGACCCAAAAGGTCATCCCGTGTATTTCTAGCTAATTATATGTCCGAGGTCATAAAAACCTCCTTATATCTCACCTCGATTTGCGTGCGCAACCTGAGCGTGTAACCGGGAAACCTTTATGTGAAAAACTAAGGAAAATGATGATTTTGTTTTGAAATTTGAATAAAGTTGACTTTGGTCAACATTTTTGGTAAACGGGCCCGGACCCGTGATTTGACAGTCCCGGAGGGTCTGTAGGAAAATATGGGACTTGGGCGTATACCCAGAATCGAATTCTGAGGACCCAAGTCCGAGAAATGAATTTTTAAAAGAAATTGTTTTATGAAAATATAAGAGATTTTTGAAAGTGAATTTATATGTGATGTCACGACCCAGAATCCTAATCCAGGTCGTGATGGCGCCCAACGATGGGGTTAGGCAAGCCAATATGAATTACACTAAGCATTACCCTTCCCATTTGATTAAACAAGTCAATATTTACCAATTTTTAACAGTTAAACATGATGATAGCTTGATACGAAAATAAAAGCATAACACTACATGGCCAAAATAAAGCATATGTATGCCTATACAACCCAAAACCCAAAATATACACTACGCGTGCGCCAGGAACTAGTGTCACGAGTGTCATGGGCATACTAACCGAATATAGAAGGGATAATAATATATACAAATCCACAATCTGGATGAAATAGACGGGAAAAATAACAAGCGTAAATGAAACTCCATGGTGCTGCTGGGGATCGCCAGAGGAAGCAGCTCACCGTGAAGTCAAGTCCACTAGCTCAGGGTCTATCTCCGGTACAATAACTAGAAGCACCGGCCTCAGTACCTGTACAGTTAAGTACAGAAGTGCAGCATGAGTACATATTAAATAAATATGTACCCAGTGAGTATCCCGCATAATCTCGAAGAAGTAGTGACGACAGTAATAACATATGATAGAATATAATGAAATATGGTAGGCATGTCAGGAAATAAGCAACAAGTACATATCAAGAGCGAAAATCTAAACAACTACTGAATTAAGCAGTAATGCACTTTCAAGGGTAAGACCACCGAAACGAAACAATAATCACCAAGTCTTAGATCTCCCGTGGCGTACGGCCCGCTCCCATAAGGTACATCCTGAACTTGCCGTGGCGTACGACCCGATCCCATATGTGTACAATACCTATCAACTCCGCTGTGGCGTACGGCCCGATCCCATATATATCACAAATACTTTTCAACTCTGCCGTGGCGTACGGCCCGATCCCATATATATTTCAAATACTTTTCAACTCTGCCGCGGCGTACAACCCGATCCCATATAGGAATAATCGCTCTCAAACCTGCCGTGGCGTATGACCCGATCCCAATATTGATAATACTTACTTTCCATAACAAATTCCTTTCCATTCAACAATTTTCCATAAAACCTCAGAGGAACAATACTATACAAAACATAATCTCATAGTACATATGGCGTCACAATGAATCATATAAAGCATTGCAAGGAAGCATATAAGGCATGATGTGGGCCTAACTACCCGGACATAACAATGATAGCCTCTACGTACGGACTCTCGTCACTTAGCGCGTACGTAGCCCCAAGCAATTTACACATAGCATATACATCACCTATGGGAACAATTCCCTCTTACAAGGTTAGAAAGGAGACTCACCTTGTGTCGAATCTACCCCTCGGACCACAATTGCACCCGAAACTCCGAACTCTACACCCGAGGACTCGCAACTAGCCAAAAGGTATACAATAATATCAATGCACGCACAATGCGAGAAATTATCCTAGTTATTCACTAAAATCGCTATTCTTGAAGAATTCCCAAATTCCAACTCTGGTTTCGCATGTTCAAATTCCGAAAATTCTCGAAGGGATCATGATGAGTGGTGATTTTACCACTCATTTTGGCCTCTTTTCATTAGATTTTGTATTGTTCAATGATAACTTGAGGTTGTTATTAGTGTGTAATTGCTCAATTTTCAGGGAAATGATGCTATGAAGTGGTTGGTGTTGAATTGGAATGAAAGTTGAACAAAAAGTGGTGAAAAGTGCACAAATAGCTTCAGTGATTCCGCGCCTGGGGAACTTTTTCCGCAGGTGCGAGATCGCACCTGCGAAGGAATCAACACACCTGCGAAATAAGGCACATCCACACACGTTCGCACCCGCGGAACCGCAGGTGCGACCATTTATCCGCACCTGCGGAAATTGCTCAAGCCAGCCAGAACCGCACCTGCGAGTGGATTTCCGCTCCTGCGGAACAGCACCTGCGAGAATTCTTCCGCAGGTGCGATCATCGGGCATCAGGTCTGGACATAATTGTAAAATCACAATTTCTCATCCCCACTCTCATATATACTCGACCTAGAAGACATCTTGGCAGATCTTTTGGCATAATCTTTGGCTTTGTAAATATAATTTTGAGAGAGAAGAACAAGTCTTGAAGCTAGGGCTTTGCACACACACTTGGGTCTTGAAGATTTCACCATTGTGGTTAAGGATTTCTTACCCATTTATGTTTATTTCTTCATTTCCTTGCTTTGTATTGATTATCTAAGTGTGTAGTATTATTTCCAACACTTGAATCTTGTTTATGGGAATATTCATATTTAAAGTGTGGATTAAATACCTTGTTGTGCTTGTGTATTGAATGATTTTATTGTATTTATGAAGTGAGTATTTGTTATTTTAATTAATCTTGTTCTTTAATGTTTCCAAAGGATTATCTAACCCTAGGACTCGCCCACTAACTCCGAATTAATTTTGGAAAAGATAATTCGGGGTTGGGAAAGATTAATTAACAAGAACTTGAGGCTTTAACCCTCATTTTATAGATTCTACCTAGGGATAAGATTGAACTACTTGTAGCCAAACCCGGAAGTTCTAAATATCTTAAATGGGTTAGGAATAATTCAATTAGGATGTCTTGTTAGTCTTTGGGAAAAGCTAATTAAGAATTATTATCCGTGGCTAATTAACATCAACTCACTCATATTTGTAAAATCGTGAAATATATTGGATCGTTACTTGAGTGTAATACCCGATTCCTTCATTCTTGTCGCCATTGATCATTTTACTTGCTTTCTAGATTAGTTTATATTTTCGCATGTAGTTATAAATACTTTTCAAAACAAAAATCTTATTTGTTTGGCATTGCGCGATAAGTGATATCTCTCTAGCATTCCTAATCGCCCTCATATTGTTCTTTGTGGGATTCGACCCCAACCTTGTTGGGTTACTATATTTGACAACGATCGCTTACCCTATTTTAAGGTGTAAATTGAGCGTATCAAATTTTTGCGCCGTTGCCGGGGAACAATTGGCGTAACTTAGGTTGTTGGAGAAGTAAGCTTAAGTGCTTTGATCCAAACTTTTGAATATTTGTGTAATTATTTTTCTTGTGTATTTTCTTAATTTTTCATATAAAGAAAAACAATATGGCATCATATGATGAATATTGGTCGGATGGTATTTGTTCATATTTTGATGATCCTTGTCCTTACTGTGGAGGACCACACTCGTGGCAAAATTGTTTAAATTCTCCAGGGGATGGATTTTGCGCACAATCTCAAACCTATGAGTGGAGTAATTGTGATAGGTGTGGTTGCCAAAATGGTCATTGGGATGATTGTGTATATTTGTCCGTCCCTTCCCCGCGCCCCCACTATGATGAATCTACTTTTGGTGATGAAAATTTTAGGGGCAATGAAGTGGAGGAATTTGAGCATGGTAGAAATGGAGAGTTCAAGCTCATGTTGGAGTGCTTACTTGAAGAAGGAAACCATGGGGACAATGCTTTGGAAGAACTTTTGGAGAATAGTCTCCAAAATGATTTGGCACTTGAAAGGTTGCACTCACAAATGGATGCAATGATTGAGGCTTCAAGGGTTCAAAAAGCCTTGGAGGTGAGTGAAAGCCAAGAAATTGACAATTCTTCCTTGGCACTTGAACAAAGCCAAGAAGAACTCTCAAATGCTCAAAATGAGAGGATGATGCTGATGTTGGAGGCCATTCTTGAAAATGAGGAAAAGCACAACCTTGCTCTTGAGGAATTGAAACATGATGTGGCTCAAAATGATGAACACATCCGCACTTTGGAGGATCAAATGCAAGCATTGATGGAAACTCATCATGCATCTCAAGTTGAAAGTGTGGATGGAAGTCAAGAAGAATTCAATTCCGAGGGTGAGAGTGAGTGTTACTTTGAGAAATCAAATCTTGAACATCCGCCAACTGATTCCATGAGTATTTTGGATGCCAACAAAAATATGGAATTTGAGTCAACCGGAGTGATTGAAAATTTGGTTGACATTGACTCAATTCCGGGGGAAAATGAGGATGTCAAAATCCGGAAAAATTTGCAAGTTGGAAGTTTGAAGGCACATTCCAAGCATTTCTCAACATTGGAATTGTGTGGTAAAACGGAAGTTGAACTACACGAGTCAATGGAGTGTTGCGAGGAGGAAAAATTCATACCATACATCTTTCAATTTGAAGAACCAAGAAAGCAAAATGACATTCCTCACATGAAGGCCAAGAAGTGCAAAACGAAGAAATCGAGGCTTGGCTCGGTCATCTACTTACCACCCCCCACCGCCCGTGGTCACAAGATTGATTCCAAGCTAGGTGCTCAGTTCATATCGTCAAAGTGGCGAGAAAAGTGGTAAAAGTTGACTTGCGCCGTGCCACGACGTTAAATGCGACACTTGTTGGGAGGCAACCCATCGCTTTTTAAAACTTTTGATCGTTTTTAAAATTTTCTTTGTTAGATTAGCTTAGTATATTATTTTGCACTAATATGCCAAGTTTCATATTTTTTGGAGTTGATTTGAGCAGGTCAGGGATACCGGGGAGTCAAAACCAATGCAAGAAAACGAAGAAATTGCTGGGCAAACATTCTGCCCAGGTCTGCGATGCCTTATGTCCAAAATGCAATAGTGGAATGGCATTTGCGATCAAAAATGCGATCGCAAATTTCCACAGAATGTTCTGTGCAAAACCTAGGTATTTTCGCACCTGCGGTCATTTTCCGCAGGTGTGACATCGCGGGAGCGGCCCAGGCATCGTAGGTGCAGAACCAATCACAGGTGCGTTCTTTTCTTCGCACCTGCGGGATCGCAGGTGCGGAATTTGAACTGCAGGTGCGAAGCTCGCCAGCTTAATTCCCAAATTGTACTCCCAAGGTCAGTTTCATTGCCCATTTTTGTCTACACCCATTTCAAAGAACATGCCAAATTCCTGACACTTCCTCTCACCCACATCATTCACTGTAATTCGCAAGCCAGGTATGTACAACTGCTCACTACTTTTGTCCCTCTAATTTGCCTTAAATTTTTCTGCTTTGTCAGGCCTTCAAAGGCCACAAACATTCTTTCTTTTCTTAATTTTTGTTTTGCTCTTTTGTTTCGTTACTGCTTTAGGATAGAATTAAGGTGAGGTTTGGTTGAGAGTAGTTAGTGAGTGCCTGTTTCAGCGAAGAAACCATTTGTCGGGTTGTTTTGAGCGTCAAATTCGTGTTAGGAGAGAATAAATGTCATACGCTCGCAAAGTGTTCAGGATATTGTATAAGTGAAAATCGAGTGCCTCATACCTTGATTGTAGCGTTAATGAAGTTAGAGAAAAGTTAGGTACACTAATCTGGAAATCTTGAGTACATATTAGTGGCCAAAAACATAGCCCAAGTCAAAGTGACACAAAAGAATTGGCTGCTCATCAGGACAAGATGGCTGCTTCTCTGAAGCAGATGTAGTCTTCCTACACTAGCCTTGCCAAGGCACATGTTGATTTGCAGGATTTGTTTAAAAAGGAGAAGGATAAGAATAAGAATAAATGGAAACTCCTAGTCAAAGTGTGGAGAAGGGTAAAGGCAATCTTCAGGTAGGGGTAGCCGAACAAACCGTTGCCAATTGCAGATGATGAGGATAGCGAGGAGTACTCATTTATGTCTGATGCCGATGCTGCTGAGGATGATGACGATGATGATGATGATGATGATGATGATGATGATGATGACGACGAGAGCTCACAGCACCATTGACCAGCCACTTCCCCTGCAATCTGCTAGTCTGATGCAGACCTTAGGGAGATCCTCAAACTTTGCTATTTGTTTTGATATTGTGCAGTGGGGACACTGCAATGTTTCTAGTTGGGGCTAGCTTTGTACATGTTATCTATATATGACTTAGTTTATGACATTGTTATGTGCCCTTGCCGGGCTTCTTTGTTATTTATGGATATTATGTGCCCTTGCCGGGCTTTGAGTGGAGTATATCTAATTTTTGCTAAACTCGGTGTGATTGGTTTATTTTCTTTAGTAGTTGGTTTTATTTTTAGCTTTTTAGTTCTATTTTGAGAATTTATTTTATTTGTCGTAATAATACTTCCTTGGGTTTTCTTCATTCTACGGTTCTTTTCCAAGGAGCACTTTTTGAAGTGAACCGGGTGACTTGTCCCTATGATAGATGATGCGACAACTTTCTTAAGGGAATTAGTCTAGTGTTGCTAGGAAGAGACTTTTGGATTATTTGGTACTAAAGAAATTAGTCTCTTGTATGTGAAATGTGATCTAAGAATACCCCTATGAAATTAGATTTTGAATGAAAACAAGTAAGTTGCATGGGGAAGGATAAGTTTTGTGATAAATTCTTGGCTCTTTTAGTGACTCTTTACACACTAGTTCGAAAATATTGCTCTAAACTCCTATAAAAAAACAAAAATGAATGAAATTGATCCATCTTGATTAATTCATGTGCCATGCGTGTTAGTGTTTGTATAAACAATTCTTGTGCTTGCGTCCATCATCTAGAACTTGCCCGGTTGGTCTTTCAATGCTAATGATAATTATGTTTGGTTGGATAAATGACCGTAGGCATTCTTTGTGTTATTCGAAAACCCCGTAAGCCTTTTGAGCCACCATTGTATATATATATTATCACTAGTTACCCCATTTGAGACTTGAACTATTTCTTTGGTCACCCCAATACTAACCTTTCCCTTTTGAGAAACAATTCCTCTTTTGAACCCGTCCCTCATTGAATATTGAGAATGAGGCAAAAAACCTAAGTTGGGGGTGTAGTATCAAAGTAGAAATTAGTAAGGTTGTGCATTGAGTGCAAAATATATGCCTCAAAAGATTCTTTTGAAATTATTCAAGCTCCAAAAGAAAAAAAAATATAAACAAAAAGAAAAAGAAATGCGTATATGTAAATAAATAGGGGAGCTTTGAAGAAATGTAGCGAGGTGCTTAAAGTGGTTCTATGTTGGTAGCTAGAGGCAAACTAGGCTATGTGGTTTGAAGAGAAACAAAGTGCAACAAGAAAGGAAAATGTGAGTAGTGTTCAAGGAAGGTGTAGTCATTTTCCCAAATGTGTATCCTACCCTTACCTAAACCTACGTTACAAGCTTAAAAAGCCCTTATGGGATCTCCAACCGAATATTTTTTATTATGCGATGAATTAAAATAAGGGCAAGCCTATGGTATGATTGATTGTAACACTTGAAGCCTTTATGAGTGTGAGTGTATTTGTAAGTATGTCCCTTGTTGTTGTCATTGTAAATATTGTGAGTTGGAACTTTCTTTCTTTCTTGTGAGGGCACATGAATTCAGATTGAATGGTGAAATGGATATAATTAAAAAAAATGAACGAGTTGAGCATTTGTAGTAGACTAGTGTTGTTGAGTCACTTCTTGAGGCTTTTCCTTGTCACTTCATTATTTTTGAAACTCCCGTGCACTTTTTGAAATTGTTTGTAAATGAGGGAGTTATTCGGTTAAGATGCATACTTGAGCCTAATTATTAGTACCAACCAAATCCATAAGTATAATGCTTAATTGGAAAATGTGAATTGTGAATACAAGCAATGAACTTGTGTGTAAAATAGTAGAACCTCATTGAGTTATTAGTTTTGATTTGCTTGAGGACAAGCAAAAGTTCTAAGTCGGGGGTGTTGATGAGTGGTGATTTTACCACTCACTTTGGCCTCTTTTTATTAGATTTTGTATTGATCAATGATAACTTGAGGTTGTTATTAGTGTGTAGTTGCTCAATTTTCAGGAAAATGATGTTATGAAGTGGTTGGTGTTGAATTGGAATGAAAGTTGAACAAAAAGTGGTGAAAAGTGCACAAATAGCTTCAGTAATTCCGCACCTGCGGAACTTTTGCCGCAGGTGCGAGATCGCACCTGCGAAAGGTACATCCACACACGTTCGCACCTGCGAAGCATTCACGCACCTGCGGAACCGCAGGTGCGACCATTTATCCGCACCTGCAGAAATTTCTCAAGCTAGCCAGAACCGCACCTGCGAGAATTCTTCCGCAGGTGCGACCATCGGGCATCAGGTCTGGACATAATTGTAAAATCACAATTTCTCATCCCCACTCTCATATATACTCGACCTAGCAGACATCTTGGCAGATCTTTTGGCATAATATTTGGCTTTGTAAATATAATTTTGAGAGATAAGAACAAGTCTTGAAGCTAGGGCTTTGCACACACACTTGGGTCTTGAAGATTTTACCTTTGTGGTTAAGGATTTCTTACCCATTTATGGTTATTTCTTCATTTCCTTGCTTTGTATTGATTATCTAAGTGTGTAGTATTATTTCCAACACTTGAATCTTGTTTATGGGAATATTCATATTTAAATTATGGATTAAATACCTTGTTGTGCTTGTGTATTGAATGATTTTATTATATTTATGAAGTGAGTATTTGTTATTTTATTTATTCTTGTTCTTTAATGTTTCCAAGGGATTAGCTAGCCCTAGGACTTGTCCATTAACTCCGAATTAATTTTGGAAAAGATAATTCGGGGTTGGGAAAGATTAATTAACAAGAACTTGAGGCTTTAACCCTCACTTTATAGATTCTACCTAGGGATAGGATTGAACTACTTGTAGCCAAACCCAGAAGTGCTCAATCTCTTAAATGGGTTAGGAATAATTCAATTAAGATGTCTTGTTAGTCTTTGGGAAAAGCTAATTAAGAATTATTATCCGTGGCTAATTAATATTAACTCACTCATATTTGTAAAATCGTGAAATACATTGGATCGTTACTTGAGTGTAATACCCGATGCCTTCATTCTTGTCGCCATTGATCATTTTACTTGCTTTCTAGATTAGTTTATATTTTCGCATGTAGTTATAAATACTTTTCAAACCAAAATCTTATTTGTTTGGCATTGCGCGATAAGTGATAACTCTCTAGCATTCCTAATCGCCCTCATATTGTTCTCTGTGGGATTCGACCCCAACCTTGTTGGGTTACTATATTTGACAATGATCGCTTACCCTATTTTAAGGTGTAAATTGAGCGTATCAGATCACTCACCCATAGCCTAAGAATCATTAAGGTGTGATTTCCACTTGAATTCATGGCCTAAAATGGAAAATCACAAAACCCTCAAGAGCCCTAAAATTACTACCTAATTCTATGATTTTTTGATAATTTAGTAGGGAATTTAACTAGGAATTGATGTTCGAAACTAGTAAAACCATGGAATTTACTTACCTCAATAAAAGTGGTGGAAGGTTCCTTGAAGAGCTCTTAAAAGACTTGAGGAGGAAGGTGAAAATGGAGGAAATATGCTAAGTCCCGTATTTAATAAAACTGCCCAGGGGTTCCTTCACTGCGATCGCGAAGGCCAACTAGCCAGACCTTTGCGATCGCGGCAGAGGTCCTGCGATCGCAAAACCAAATTGAATCAAGCTTAAGAACTTAAGATTCTAGAATTCATTTCAATGCGCCGAACCGGCCTATACTACTCGGAATGATTTTAAATTTTGCAGACAAGTCATAAATGACATAACTGAACTATTCTCGGTCTCAAAATTTCATTCGGACCTCGGTAACATAAAATCACATCCCAAACCAAATTTCAAATTCTATGAAAAGCCTCAAAACTTCATTAACTCTAAATTTCCAAATTTTGATCTGAAACCCGACAAATCAAGTCCGTTTCTTACCAAATTTCACAGATAACTTAAATAACATATATTGGACATGTTTCGGTCTCCAGAACCATCATACGGCCCGACAGCACATGTTTCACATCGAAGTTCATTTTCATAGGCCTTTAATATTTTCAGAAAATAATTTTCTTTAAAAATTCATTTCTCAGACTTGGGTCCTCGGAATTTGATTTCGGGCATACTCCCAAGTCCCATATTTTCCTACGGACCTTCCGGGACTTCCAGATCACGGGTCCGGGTTCGTTTACCAAAAATGTTGACAAAAGTTAACTTTATGCAATTAATTATCATAGATTCAACTCTTTATCAAGTTTTCACATAAGGATTCCCGGCTACGTGCCCGGGCTGCGCACACACAAAGAGGTGAGATTAACGGAGGCTTTCGAGGCCTCGAAACACAGTCATAATTAAATTTACATAAGATGACCTTTTGGGGTCATCACATGTGAAGTCTGTGGTATCGGGCCCGTATCTTGGTTCCGGAGTCCGGTACAGGTTCGATATAATATTTATGTCATATCTGTGAAGTTTGGTAAGAAACGGAATTCATTTGACGTGATTCGGACCATAAATGCTAATTTTGATGTTTTAGAAGTTTTTGGACAAAATTTCATTGATTTTGGGATTTAATTCGATGTTTATGATGTTATTTAGGTGATTTGATTACACAAAAAAGTCCGTAGGATGTTTTGAGTTTGTGTGCATATTTGGTTTGGATCCCCGAGGGCTCAGGTGAGTTTCGAGTAGGCGTCGGGGTGTTTAACTTTGCAAACATCTGGTGTTTTAATCATTTTCTGGTGTCTGGTGTAGTGTACTATGCATACGCATAGGTTCCTTCGCGAACGCATAGTACATGTTGGGGAGGGGGTTGGTCAGTGCTATTCGAACGCACCACACCAGGTGCGAACGCGGAGCACAAGATTTTAGCTCTACGCGAACGCATTCAAGGGGGTGCGAACGCACAGAGTAAAAGGGGGACCTGGGGGCTGGGTGGCTTTAACCCTGTGTGAACGTGGCCCCAAGCTCGCGAACACATAGGTTAGGTAAGTCAACCCTTCGCGAACACGGCCAAGGGCCCACGAACGCGAAGAGTATTTTTCGCCCAGGTATAATATTTGTCTAAAAACAGAACACTTACGGGATTATGCCCAATTTTCACAACTCCTTCTTCTCCACACCATCTTAGGCGATTTTTGGAAGGCTACTTCACCATAACTTCATAGTTATGTAACCTTAGACTCTTTTCCTTCAATATTTATCAACACCCACTAGATTTCTAGGCCTAAAACATGAGATTAAGGGTAGAAAATTAGGGATTTGGGTAGAGTTAGGGCTTTTTGATTAATTGGGAATTAGAGCTCGTGTTGGGGTCGGATTTCAAAACAAATTACATATTCGGGCTCGTGGGTGAATGGGTGATCGGGTTTTGGCCCAAACCTCGTGTTTTGACCAAGCGGGCCTGGGGTCGATTTTTGGATTTTTTGGAAGAATATTAGAAAGTCTATAATTAAGCATTGGAATTGGATTATTTAGCGTTTATTGATGTTATTGAGTCAATTATGTCTAGATACAATTGATTTGGAGTCGAGTTCGAAAGGAAAAGCGGTGCTTGAGGCTTGATTTTGATCGTGGAAGTTGAGGTAAGTGTTTGGCCTAACCTTAGCTTGAGGGAATAGGCGTTGAGTCTTATTTGCTATGTGTTTATTCCATGTGAAACATATAGGTGAGGTGACGAGTACCTATATGTTGGTGTCAAGCATGCCCGTGAGTCGGATATTATGAATTACGTGATTTTCATTGTTATTTACTGCGTTATAGCTTGAATTTCACTTTGGTGGTTTCTCATTTGATGGAAATTATTGGTTGTGAATACTGTTGAGTACTTGTTTCGGTTGAGGAATATTTTGTAAAAATATATACTTGAGTGAGATTGGTTATAGTTGTGTCCCTTTTAGGGACGGTGATATTCCTACTGTTGTTCCCTTGCAGGGAGGTCGTGATTTATTGTTATGGTTCATGTTGTTGATTTCTTCCTTGCCAAACTGCTGTTTGTGATATTGTTTGGGTGAGGAAGACTGTAAAGCATGAAGGGTGATGTCGTGTACTTATTTATTATGAGGATGAAAGTGTAAAATCACGAAGGATGATGCCGTGCCATGTTATGATTTAAAAGCACGAAGGGTGATGCCGTACCATTTCTATTTATTTATTATGAGGGTGAGAGTAAAAGCACGAAGGGTGATGTCGTGCACTTTTTTGGTGAGGATGAGAATAAAAGCACGAAGGGTGATGTCGTGCACTTGTTTTGGTGAGGATGAGAGTAAAAGAACGAAGGGTGATGCCGTACCATTTCTATTTATTTATTATGAGGGTGAGAGTAAAAGCACGAAGGGTGATGTCGTGCACTTGTTTTGGTGAGGATGAGAGTAAAAGAACGAAGGGTGATGCCGTGCACTTGTTTGTTCTGTGTTGTTAATTCCTGTTGTTATTTTGATATTTAAACTGTTTCTTCGTTCCGTTATTCCAGTAATTGCTACCCCTTTTCCCCAGCATGTTTTCCCCCGTTTTTGTACTTCACTGTTTACTTCTGGTCTTATTTCTTTTATATATTATTAGATTGCACAAGTGATATTATTTGTCATGTCCTAGCCTCGTCACTACTTCGTCGAGGTTAGGCTCGACACTTAATCAGTACATGGAGTCGGTTGTACTGATACTACACCTGCATAATTTTTGTTGTGCAGATCCCGATACAGGACCCAGTTGATATTGAGCTAGGCGGCTTCCTTCAGTCCACTTGGAGACACTGAGGTAGTCCTGCAGGCGTCCGCAGTCCTGGGCGTCCCCTTCCACTTCTTCATTTCTGTTTTAGTATTTCAAAATAGATGTATTATTTCTTTCAGACCATGTTTATGTATTAATCTTAGATAGTCTGTGACTTGTGACTCCAAAGATCTGGGTTGGTTATTTTGAGAATTCGTAAAAGTTGGTGGATCTAGTTATGTATTTCTTTTACTCGTTCTCATTGTTATCTTTTATTTATGGAAAAGTCGTATTTCACTTGTTCTTATTTAATAATAAAGATTTTTAATAAATTTGAGCAATTACGTTGGCTTGTCTAGCGGGTTCAACGTTAGACGCCATTACGGTCCCGATGGTGGGAATTTCAGGTTGTGACACTTACTGGGTACCGCTGTGGTGTTCTCATTCTACACTTCTTCATATTTATGTGCAGATTCCAAGTTTTGCATAGACGGCCGATCGGTAGTTCTAACAGCGCGGTTGCTGTGGTGGAGACTCAAGGTAAAACCGCTTCCGCGTTTGCTGTTTCAGAGTCACCTTCTTATATTTATTATTCATACACTGTTGTATTCATTTCGAACAGTGTTAATTAGAGATTTTAGTGTAAATTCGTTAAAACTTATGACTTGTACTTACCGGGTTTTGGGATGATATGTAATGTATAGTGATGTATATCAAGAAGCATTTAAGAGTTTCAATATTATGACTTATGTTTATTAAATGTTAAACTTACATAGTCCTTAAGACTAGGTTCGGTCACGATACCCAACAGAGGGAAATTAGGTCGCGACAAGTTGGTATCAGAGCTCTAGGTTCATAGGTGCTACAAGTCATAAGCGAGTTTAGTAGAGTCTTGCATATCGGTACGGAGACATTTGTACTTATCTTCGAGAGGCTACGAAACTATTAGGACTATTTCACTTCCTTCATTCCCATCGTGCGAGTTCTTTGATCTTGAAACTTGAAATTTATCGTTTCATTCTCTCACCGATGGTGAGGATACGAACTGTGGTTCCTGATGATGTTATCCCGAAACAAATGTCGCCAGGGTCAGAGACACAGATTTACGAGGAACACGTTTCTTCAGGAGAACTTGGCACAATTCTCAAGTATGATTGGTACATTGACTCGGGTGGAATTGATTCCGGGTACATCAATAACTTCACGGATCGAGGGAGGAGTTCAAACTCCCGCCGCCTACACTCTAGAGCAGCGAGATCATGATGGTCAGGTTCGAGGTGTCATGGCAGGACAACATATGGTTTCAGTTCAGCTCGTGGTTAGGGCAGCATCGTCGGAGCAAGAAAAACTTAGGCTTAAGAGGTACAGGAAGTACCACCCTCCTAGTTTTCAGTGGATTGGCGACATATGATGCCAGGGGTTCTTAGAGGAGTGTCATTGCATTCTTCGTACTGCGGGTGTTGTGGAGACAAGCGCGATTTCTGTTGTCACATCTCGGTTCAGAGGAGCGGTTTGTCAGTGGTGGCGGGCATATGAGTTGGGGTAGCCCGGCTGAGTCAGCTTCACTTGCACGGATTCAGGTTTCAGATATGTTTTGAGGGAGTTTGCAATCCAGTCACTCTGAGATGCATGGCACGTGAAGTTTAAGAAGTTGCGTCAGGGGACTATGTCAGTGTTGGGGAACTATGTCAGATTCGATGAGTTGGCCAGATATGCACCTTACTTGGTTGTTTCAGTTAGGGGGCGAGACCGTAGATTCATTGAGGGGCTCAGGCATGATGTTCTGTTCATCATGACTCGAGAGTTGGAGTCAGATGTCTCATTTCAGCAGGCAGTAGGGATCGCTCGCCGGTTAGAGGACGTGTTGGATCGGGAGCGAAGGGACAGACGAGTTCAGGAAAGAGAGTACAGGAAGACGATGAGGCCTCGTAGACCGGAGAAATCCACTAGTTCTTATTATGGAGGCAGGGTACGACAAGGTAGAGGTTTTGTGGGCTAGCCAATTCAGTTTGCATTTCCAGCTTCGCATGGGGTTTCAGGTACTCATGGGTCTCAGAGTACTCGTATTGTATAGTTTCCACAACCATCTTAGCACAGAGGTTGCTTTGAGTATGGAGGTACCAGTCACAGGGTGGGAGATTGTCCCAGGATTCTGTCAGGTGTCACAGTAGGGTATTCAGGTGAGTAGAGGGCGCCCAAGAAGGGGAGGCCTGACCTATTGATGAGTTTCATATAGTGGGCTGGAGGCCGTTATGCAAGATATTATCCCACAAGTATGTTTTGATGTGTTTCATAGGGATGCCGATTGTATGTCATTATTGTTCTGCTGGTCGGGACAAGTTCCCTAAATTGTCGTTTCATTTAGGAGTGAGTTTCATACTTTGCACTCTGATTTTCATGTCTGCTCATATTAGGAGATTCAACAAAGTAGTAACACGTGTCTATCGTTGGTTTATTCATCATTTAGAGTGGTGAGACTAGGAACGAGTCCTTATTATTCATCATGGTAGGCTTAGTGTGATTTTCCTAAGTATTTTGTTTACGAGCCGTGGTTTGATACTCTATCGAGATGTGCATTCAGTGGGCGTTATGATTTTTATCAGCCGATATGAGTTACTGGGGAATTTCAATTGGTATGATATATTTTTGGTATATGATTTAGAGTTGAGGGACAGGTCCTCGTGATAATTGTGATTCGATATGTTTGGGTCGGACTGAGTACCACAGTGGAAATTTTATCAGGATGGGATCCTTGTGATTTGTTCGTATGCCTTGCTTTTTCCTTGTTATACTACTTTTGTAAGTCAGTATTGATAGAGAGTTGTGCCTATGAGCTTGTTTGATAGTTCCTTTCTATGTTTCTCTTTTCATATTCAGTCATTTTCGTTATGTGCTTCTTTAGTTTTAGCTTGTGGGGTGTGTGCCCGGTGGTGTTATGTTAGTTGTGGCGTGGTGATTCGGTTGTCTAACTATGAGTTCTTCGTGTTTCTGGTATTATTATCAGTGTTACGTAGGTTTGAAATAGAGTTCTATCGGTTATGAGGCTAATTGCTAGTGCTAGGTTGATTTCGGGCAGTTATGGTGGTCAGAAGTGTTATTATGAGAATATGCATGATGTGCTATGTCACGTGGTCGTACCTTGTGGGTGTAGGCATGAGTTGATGCAGCTGGTTGAGACTGATACCGGATATGGATTTAGAATCAGGTCTTTTTGTACATGAATAGAAGGTGAGAATATGAGGTATGGGGCTTATTGGTGGAGATAGGAAGGCTAAATTGTAGTTTTGATTGTGTCATCAGTCTTATGTATGTCAGAGTGACGTGGGATCACCCTCGGGTGTGTGTTGGAAGTGTGCATCCAGTGATTTAATGAGTTCGAGGTGAATCTTGGCACGTTCGAGGACGAACATTTGTTTTAAGAGGAGAGAATGTAACGACCCGACCGGTCGTTTTGAGAATTTAAACTCTGTTCGGTGGCGCAAGGTCATGAACAACTTCACATTGTGTATATCGACCTGCGTGTGTGGTTGGATTCAGTTACTGTATAATCCAGAGTCGAATTGGAAGGAAATATTTCAATTTTTGAAGCTTAAGTGATGGAAGTTGACCGGAGGGTTGACTTTGGTGTAAATGGCCTCGGAATGAGTTTTGGGTGATGTCAAAAACTTTGTATGATGATTTTGGACTTAGGCGCGAGTCCGAAATTGGTTTTGGAGGTCTGTAAGTAATTTGAGGTAATTCGGAGAAAGTTAGAATTTCGGCAATCTCGGCCGATAGGTGAAATTTTGATATCGAGCGCGAAATGGAATTCCAGGAGCGGTTGTAGGTCCATGGTGTTATTTATGACTTCTCTGCAAAATTTTGCGTCATTCCGGGTTGAATTGATAGGTTTCGGCACAAGTTTTGATATTTGAAGATTTGAAAATTTATAAGTTTGATCTTTGATTTGATTCTTCGTTTTGGTGTTGTTTTATGTGATTTGAAACCTCGAGCGAGTCCGTGTTAGGTTATATGACTTGTTTGTGTGATTAGACGGGGTCCCGGGGACCTCGGGTGTGTTACGGATGGACTTCAGGTCAAATTTCTTCTAATCTTAAATGTTGTTCTGTCTTCCCTTCTATGCGATCGCATAGGTGAGAACGCGATCGCATAGTGTTCTACAAGCCACCCCAGTTTTCCTTCATCGCATTCGCACAGATGGATTCGCGATCGGGTACATACAACCCCTCCCTTCAATGCGTTAGCACCTCCACCCCCGCGTTCGCACAGTACAGTTTGGTCAATGGCCATTTCTTTCCTTCTGCGATCGCACCCCTAAGCTCGCGAACGCACTGTGCATATTTTGGTAGTGGCTATTACTCTTATATGTGATCGCATAAGTTCCTTCGAGATCGCATAACATCTTTTGGCCAGTAACATTTTTCCTCTACGCGATCGCATGAAATTTCTCGCGATCGTGATTCATAAAATACTGGGCAGACAGAACATAACTCAAAATTGAGGGTTTTACCATTTTTATCACATTTTGGGGTCGTTTGGTAGAGTGTATAAGAATAATGGCGAATATGATGTATTAGTAATGCTGATATTAGTTATGCAGGCATATATTTAATCCATTATTTGGTTTGATGTATTAAAGCATTGCACTATTTCTAAAAGTTTTGTTTGTTTACAAAAATACCCTCGTAACAGTCCATCACTTTATCTTTTTAAAAGAAACATATGTTGAAGAATGTTTGTCTATGAAAAATGTTTAAAACAATTATTTGATTTGTCTACCTATATTGTAGTATAGAACTTAATATTCATTTATAAAAAATATGCTAAGTATTTATTTCTTTACTAGCGATATAATTTTATTTCTCACTTTCTTGGATTATTTCAAACTTGCATTATATAAAGAATATTTTAATCAAGTATAAATTTTGAAGGACATTTTTGTCGTTAACTAAGTTAATGCATGCATTAAAGCCCATTGCATTATTAATACCATGATTTCTTATGCATTAGTTATGCATAGGATAATACCAAATATGGTGTATAACTAATGCTTACAAAACTAATGCATAGGTTCAAAAAGTGTACCAAACAAAGTGTTACTAATACACAAAGCTAATGCATGCATTATTTTACCTTATGTATCCTACCAAACGACCCCTTTGACTTCTAGAGCTCGGTTCTTGGCGATGTTTGATGGGTTTTTCACGAAATTCGATTGGGTAAGTGTTCTTCAACTAGAACTAAATATATTCCATGATTTTATCTTAACTTTCATCATTTAATTTGTGTTTTGAGTTGAGGAAAATGTGGGTTTTGAAAGAAAATTTCTAAAATGAAAAATCGTGATTTGAGGGACCAAATGGTATCGGAATTTGATAAAAATTTGTATGGTTGAACTCGTATCGGAATGGGTATTTGGATTTTTTAAAACTTGACGGGTTCCGAGGTGCTGGCCCCAGGGTCGACTTTTGGGTCGATTTTTATATTTTTGTAAAGATTGAAACTTTAATATTCGGAATAGTTCCTTATACGATTTATGTGTGTTTTGAAGTTGTTCTAGTTGGATTTGAGCCGTCCAGAAGTCTTCTCGCCGAGAAGTCCATTTTGAGTACCGGGTTGTCGTCTTCGAGGTAACCTAACCTTGTGAGGGGAAATTACCCCTTAAGATTTGAGTCTTTTGTGTTGATTGTAGCCCGTGTACGTGAGGAGACGAGTGCCTACACGGATTTATTTGTAGAAGGTTGGCATTTTTAGGTCCTTAGGTCCTTATACTTCCTATGTACGGATTTGTAATTGTTGTGACTACGTTCCTGATTGCTAATTTCATCCTTTCCTATTTAAATTAGAATTACCTGCTTTTAGATTTCCTTTGTTATTTACTTTATCTTAATTGACCTGACTAAAGATTTTACCTCTTCTATCATCATGCCATATTTTTCTTTATAAATTGCCTACTTAGCAAAACTTTGTATTATCTCGCCCTATAATTGTTTAGCAGTAATTGGAGTATTCATATGTTGGTGTCAAGCATGCTCGTTGGTATTATATTGTGATTGATATGATCTTTCATTAAGCACTACTTAGACTTAACTTAGCCATTATACATGTTGATGGTATTTTCTTGGCATTTCCTATTGCGGAGCATTGATTAAAGTTGGGATTTATCTCTTGAAGCAAATTAATTAAGCAAGATTGGTTATAGCTGTTTGCCTTGCCGGAATGATATTTTTTTCATTGTTGATTCCCTTGCCGGAACAATATGGTTTCTATTATTGTTCATGTTGTTGATTATATTGTTTTCCCTTGTTGACTCCCTTGCTGGGATAGTATGGTTTCCATTATTGTTTATGTTGTTGATTCCCTTGTCTGAATGCTATCATTTCATCTGTTTGGGTGAGAAAGAGTGTAAACCACGAAGGGTGATGCCGTTCATATGCATTATCATGTGAGGAAAGAGCGTAAAGCACGAAGGGTGACGCGGTGCCATTGTTTATATTCATTGTCGCGCCCCATTTTTTTCCTCGCGGAGATCGGGTTCAAGACATTTGGGTTGAGACAACTCTTTTCCTTTTGGGAAGGGGTTTGATTTTTTTGAGAGTCGCCACCTAACGATTTTAAAGGTGCGTTTGGGCACCTAAGGGGTTCATTTATAACTACGTTGTTAACCAGAGATAGGGTAAGGGCTTGAAATTATCCCAAGGGGAAGGTGTTAGGCACCCCTCAGGATCCACAAGTGTGGTTCCCAGCCAAACAACTTTGTGAATGTGTGCAATTTAGCAAACAAAAAAAGGCTCAGATAAGAGGGGATTCAAGTCTTAAGCATACAAGGTATTTGAAAATAATTAGAGA
>ML263837.1:34252-49667 GCA_005239495.1 Nicotiana undulata | reverse complement strand
TCCGGCCACTTCCAGTCTCACCTCTTTCGACTACCAGTCTCCATGATGTCCCTTCTCTCTTGTACATTTCATCTCTGAGGCCCTTGAGGGCCTGGTCCATGCCAACTCGCTCCTGGAGGCTCTTTCTTGGGTTGTTTCCTGCCTCTCCGGTGGGGTTTGGACACGACCACGCCATATCTACCACGATCTTTGAGTTTCACGGGAAGTTCTACGATTTCTCTGGTTTCTTATGAAACCCTAATTTTTGCCTAAACCTCTTGAATCGCTCGTATTTTTAACGATTTAAACTTGTTTATTTATGTTTTACACGGTTCTCAACTCAATCTCTGAAAATCTTTAGTTTTAAAACGTTTTGCTTCCTTTTAAAATTAAGGGTTTCTCAGAACCTTTTCTATGTTGGTTCTACTGAGTTTTCTCTTCACTCTTATTTCTATTCTCTACATATTGTGATGATCCTGTGATTGTTATCTCGCCTATGTTAAAACCCTAATTCTCTACGTTTGATTCTGTGTTAGCATGACTCTCTCTCTGTTTAAGTTTCTGTACCTCGAACATGTTCTACTGATCTAACATACTCGTATTATCTGTATATGATTGTTTATTCATCTCTGAACTTGTCCGTGCTATGCTTATTAGCTCTTCTATATATGTGTTGAAATTTAGAGCATAAATCCCCCTTGATTGACTCTGATTTCTTTATTGAATGATGTGATTGAGAATATGAAAACTCTGCCTGTTTGTTTAGACTGATTGATTCACTTACCTTGTTCATTAATTTGCTCTATTTTCTGAACTACTATGGCTTTCTGAATCTAGTCTTAATTGTTTACTCTATTATTCCTTCCTTTAAATCGAGTCTTGACTAATTTTACTTTGCCTTACGAAACTATGTGTTTTACTGTTGAATTCCAATCCCTTAATTTAAGGTAGTAATTTGTCTTGATTCTTCAGTTAATTGATTCCGAGATTCCTTGTTACTTAACATACCTTGATTGTTTCCTTATTTAAGTCATGTGCTGACTTTATTTACCTTATATGGCTATGTGTTTTACCACTTTGAGTTTGAATCCCTTGACTTAAGGGAACCGGGTATTTTCTTACACTGATTTAATTTTATCTTCTTTTTACCATTGTCTTTTACTACCTATTTGCAACTATAAATACTCTATGTATTTCAATGACACCGGACACACACAGACTTGTGTTCAAACTTATTCTCTTTTATCAATACTGCTCTAAGCTCTCTTGTGCTCTTGCTCTCTTTCTTTCCCTGTTCTACTGTTGTTCTCTGCTTTTGTCTCTTAGCTGTAATCCAAGGCTACTATTCTGTTATCACTTGCTCTTACATTCTGCTGTGCTCTTCTATCATCTGGTATGTTCTAATTAATTCTCCAAAGCCCCAAACCAATGTGTTTATTTATGTTTCAGTTTGTCATATTCTTAATTGTCTTCTACATATGTTTCTATTGTTCATCATGTAATTAATTCCTTGTTTGCCTGTTGATACTTTGCATGTTTACCTCTTTAATGTCTATGAGTGAAGTCAATACTTGCTATAAACCTTGCCTATTTCTGTATACATCCGTTAGGTTATTTATTTTCCTGTTCAAGTATTATGTGTCCCCTGATCTCCCTAAACCTTTTACCTGTTATTGCTTATCCTACTTATGACTTATATGCTAATGACTATTGTTTGCTCCTAATTGCACTTGTTATAACTGTCTCCTGCTACTGTCTACTACCATAGCCCTTTCTTGGTCCCCTGAACCTCTTTGATTTTGTGTACTCATGCTTAGTGAGTTGTCATAAGTCTTTTGTGTACTCATTCTTAGTGAGTCTTCATAAGTCTATGTATCTCTTGGTGTTATTATGTGATCTATTTTCCTTTTTGTCCCATTATCCTTGTGTGCAATCATGTATTGCTGAACTTTTGATTAATGTTTCTGTTTATTTTAAGTTAATCTTTCAAAAACTAACTCTCAAGTTTTTAAAACTCTTTTCTTATACTATGAACTTTCCTCTATTCCCTGCACTTACACCACTCCTAGAAAATTAGGTCCTACCCCCTTCGTGTGAGCATTGCCTTGAGTACCCCTGAGTACTCATGGAACTTTGACACACAAGGCTGGTAATTCCACACTGCACTTTGTTAAAATCTTGGCAATTTTCCTGGGTGCTGGTTTTGGCCAGGGATCCATTGGGCCCTTTGGGAGCTTTGCCGCACCCAGGCCATTAAGGCTGTGAAACTCGAAAGGAGTGAGGCTGGGAGATTGGTCCTGGTTGAAGGCTCCCTATAGAATAACTTCTTTTTTTCATTTATTCATTAATGTAATTTATTATTCAGGTTTGTAATAACTTGTAAACGAATATTCGGGGCTGGATAATAAATATGGGGGAGGGGGAGGTTATGCATGCTCAGCTTAGGTGATGGGTAGAAAAACATGCCTATAGGATTTTATTTGTGCATTAGATAACTTGTATAGGACATGCATCTCACATAGTAGAAATCCTGTTTTAGGTCTTTCACTTTCAGCATGTTATCATCCTCATTTCATAATCCTGATCAGTTAATAACAAGCCTAATAAACTGTCATAAGGTCATTAATGCATTTCCATCTTAGAAACCATGTGTTAGGAATTTCTATGTGCATTAGATATCCTGTTGTTTAGGATCTTATACTTGTTTGAATTGCAAATCATTAAAACGCTTAATTAGCATGCTTAATCTAATAAAAATGCGGTTAGCCTACTTGAAACATCTTCTGCAAATATATTCTTCAAAATCAAAATCCAAAATATGCATGTTCACCTTTTGAGATAGTTAGGCAATGTATACGACGCCTAGGCATTTTTAGGCCGAATGCGATAAAATTAAACCAATTATGTTTAGGGCTAATCAAACTCTTTAACCTTTTGAACCCTGTTGCTCTATTCTTGTTTTACCTCACTGAGGTTCACTTTGTTTTACTAAAACTCTAGCTCTATTTTAAAACAGTCTTGAAATTATACATTTGCTTCCCTTAGGACTTTCTGAGTTTTGCACTTCTATGCTTTAAATTACTGGGTTTTCAAAAATACTCCACTCCACTCAAAATCGTGCCATTTTGAACCCTTGCTCTGAATATTTAAAGCTACTGTATTTTTAGTACCACTTATTACTTCTTCATTGCAATTATCTTTAACTGCCATATATGTTAAGCTACTATATTTTGGGTCACTTATCTCAATTTTTACTTCAAAACCAGGCCTCAATACTTTTCGGCTATGTTTTTCTGAAATCCTTAAATCATTGTACTTCTGAATTTTACCCCCCCCCCCCCTAAACAACTGCATTTCTAAAAATCAACTATTTCTCTGAATTACTCTTTCATGAAGTCTTCCAAATCAGATTCCTCTTGCAATTCACTGATTTACTCAAAACTCTTTTTTTAAAACTCCCATCTTTGAGACCTTAAATGTGTTTGAGACGTGCTACCTACGTGTTTACTTGTGGAGGGATCTGTGAGCTCCGTATCTGCTCTTATGTGTTCCCCATATCTGTAGTCCTATTTGTTTTACATGTCGTTTAGAATTTTATCCTTTTAAACCTAGGAGTTCAGTCTAGTACCCACCTTGTAGGATTAATAGTCCTAAATACCCTCCAAGACATATAGAATGGGACGGGTAATGGAACGCAATAAGCATTTGTAACCAACACACGCATTTTAAATAACCTTTACGGGGTGGGGAGGGTAGAATACGTATATGATGACCGGTGCGCTAATACCACGTGTAGCCGCCTTGTCGAGGTGTGACATACCGGGTATTGCATTGATGTGATCCGTATTACTTTAAACCTAGGACAGTTCTTTTCAAATGCTTATTCTAATGCTTTCTCCAAATCTTTTAAAGATTTTCATGCTTGTTTGAAATCCCCTCTTATATGAACCTTACTTGCTATTTGTTCGCCGTCCAAATTCACAAAACTTCTTGGCTGGGACCCACAGTTGTGGATCTTGAGGGGTGCCTAACACCTTCCCCTTGGGATAATTTCAAGCCCTTACCCAATCTCTGGGAATGGAAACTAGTTCACGAGTTATCAACTCTAGGTGCCCTAACGCACCATAAAAATTGTTAGGTGGCGATTCTTCCTTAAACCCTTTCCTTTAAGGAGTTGTCCAAAATGTCATAAACCCGATCTCTCCGTACTTGACCCGTGCGATAGAAAAATGGGGCGCGACAGGAAGTTGAATCTTCCTGTTGTGTTATGAGTTCCTCGTGATGTCTTTTGGGCTGACAAATGCCCCAACAACATTCATATATTTGATTAACAGTGTATTCCAGCTGTATTTTTACTGCTTTGTTATGGTATTCATTGATGGCATCCTGGCGTACTCACGTAGCTAGGAGGAGCATACTCAACATTTTAGGATGGTATTATAGGGATTGAGGGATGAGGAGCTTTATGTGAAGTTCTCCAAGTGTGAATTTGGCTCAGTTCAGTGACATCCTTGGAACACGTGGTGTCCATTGAGGGTATCCAGATGGTCAGACGAGTGTGTAGAGCGATTTTAGAATCTCAAGATTTCTTTGACCACAGCTCCAGTGTTAGTTCTACCATCAGCTTCCGGTTCTTATACGGCGTATTGTGATGCCTCGAGGGTAGGCATTAGTTGTTTTTAATGTAGGAGGGTAAATTAATTGCATAATAGCTATGATTGTTGGAAGGGTATAGAGAGATATCAGTTTGAGGCTAAGCATGAAGGGTTATCTCCTGTAGGGTGTCCTGAGGTTATGTGATCCTTATGTTATTTTACAACAAGTTCTCTTTTACCAATAGGTGATATGCTGCAATTTGAGTTTAGATCGCGTGTGGTAGTTGGCATGACCATTACAATGGTGAATGCAATATTTGCAGATAATTCGAGATATCAGATGACTTTTGTTATACGAGATTATGAAAGATTTAGTTGGATCCCACTGCGGTATTGTGGCAGTGATAGCGTATGGGCATTGTGAGTTATTGTTTGTCTTGATATTGGGCTTTGAACCAAGTGGGGGAGTCTGCTAATGATAAGCTGGTTGTACGATTATGCGTTGCATTGGTTTCAGTTCGAGGTATACTGGTGAATCAGTTATGACCTGCAGAGATGGAGTTTGAGAATGACTCGAGTAATGGAAATCTTTGAATACAGGTTGTAATATACTTTACGGGTAAATGGGTTTTATTGAATGATTGATTAGTATTTGTAAATGGTGTAGTGTGTGTGGGTAGTAATTTTCTTGGTTGCTTAGAAGTATGGATTGCGTCCTTGGGTGTTGGTGTACTAATTGGGGGCGCAGATCATTCGATCCACTTGGTCGTTTTAACTGGGATTTGAGCAGAGTAAACGATTCTCGAGAATGGCTTTGATGGACTTAAGGTTTATATGTGGCAATTGGGAGTCTTTAGGATGTGTATTCACCTAGAAATTGAGATTCACATTGGAGGGTGTCAAGACTTGGGGCATTTCTACATCCTTAAGGATTCTACATTTCGGTATCAGGAAAGCCGAAGAATAGCTTAAATTCATAGAGAGTTTCCTTGGAGTAAGTGTTTGACTCGTGGTACTTTTGGGGTGCTTAAGAGAACATTCATCGGCTTATGAGCCTTAGGGATATGTGGTTTGTGCTAGAATCTAGCGTGGCGAGTTGTGGTTGAGGATTTTGGTATTATGGCAAGGATAAAGACTAATTTGACGGTAATTCAAGAGCGACTCAGAGGAATAGGACAACTTGATAATAGGTTAGATCGGCATGGTAATAAGTGAAATCATTTTTTTTTGGGTGCTTATGATGTGGTAAGGTTCTACGTGCAATTCGTGGCAATGCCCTTGGGTTTTGGAGACATGCGTAGCTTGGTCGAGATTGAGAGATCCAGTCTTGACGGGTTGGTTAAGTGCAAATAGATTTCGGGAAGTTCTTGATGGTTTCCACTATGGTTTGATATGTATATTTCCTACTGGTGTGTGGATAATGTTGCGTATTGTGATTTCTCTAGAATAATCAAATGGAAAGTTATTGGCTAATCGAGCATGTAAATTCTTGCGACTCGGAGTTAGTTTTGAGATTTTTGTATTCTTTTAATATGATGGCATAATGTGTACGGTATGTTGTGTAGTATCGAGAACTGTAGGTGCAAAGTCACAATTCGATTTCGAAAGGATGGTCATGAAATTCGTAGGAAGCATGGACATATTTAGATGACTAAGTATAATGTCACTATTTGGGTGTCCTGATGAGAGTATTCATTTCGGGAAGGGCGATGTGTTTGATTTATGGAGATTTTATTGGTTTTGCAGCACTCTCTTTGTTGGTTGATTGAGATATTCGAATTTTTCTATGTGGCGCCAAAGAATTATAGAAGTATTCCTCGGGGAATGATCGTGTATGAGAGATGTTTTTAGACATTCTGGTGGTGGAGTCGGGATCAGATATGGTGGTACCTGTGTTCTATGAATTTGGAGACTGGGAGTTCTCAGGAGAAGATTGTTTCATAGTTGCGGACTGTGAGACGGTGGCCAAAGCTATTTAAGTGATGTGGCATGTTGTGACTCAGTTATTGTAGGATTTCGAGGGGTTATTGATCTAGTTGTGGGTGGCAGAGTCGATTTAGGGGTCCATTGGTAGGCCTAATTAGGGATGTGAATTTTACACCAAGTTGGATTGATGTGCTCTATAATGTTATTGTTGAGGTACGTGTTATTAGGTTGTTTCTAAGTTTGTTCGTGTTCTGAAATGATTTATGAGTTTCCCTTTTATGTCGCGAGGAGTTTTGATTCGTTGGTTTTGGGCACACCTAGTGAGGCTCTATTGTAATCTTATAGCGGAATTTGAGGGAGATGAGCAATTAGGTCTTGCGTGATTTAGGGCGTATATATTATGTTCTTCTGAGTTTGAGTGGCATTGTATCGTCTGATTCTCTATAGTTACGGTAATGTGCTTTGAGCATTGTGACTTGAGGTACTTCATGAGGAGCAGTGTTTGGATGGGGTCGCGCATCGCATCAAAGTTATATTGAGATATGATCCTTCTGTTAGATTCGTGTGTTATGGTTCTACGGTGTGTGATGGGTTTCTAGCATCTCGTTGCGGCGGTATTTGTTGAACTTGCGGGATAGTTCTCTTGTTGGAGTCATTTTCTATGTTTGAGTACACTTGACTTGTTGCTTATTGGTGCACAGATTGCACGGGTTGTGGCTTAGATTGTACAAATATGGCATGTCTCTAGAGTGGTCATGATGGATGAAATGAGGTCATCGGACCTAGAATGGGTGCGATCGGATCTGATTCAGTATATTTGGGAGGATGTTGATGTTGATCGGCTTAGAATTTTCCCATAGTTGTGTTCCTTTCACTATTGGAAGTATATGAAGGTGTTAGAGCGAGGCTTTGATCGATGAGAGTTGTATTGCCGGCATTGGGTTATTTGAGCAGCTGTTGTGATTAGAAGTTATCGTTATGAGTGTTTGAGTTGTGTGGTATATCATATGATATTCATCTTGAATTGCGGTTATGGCTTGATACAGGGTGTTCAGATTTATTCAGCATGTAGATGTGAGATTCTGATCTTATAGACAATTACGGAAGTGGAAAATTTGTTATAAGGTTATAGGCTAGGGTGAATTGTGAAATTTTAGTTATGTTGTGTTATCGGACCTATATGGGATAGGGTGACGTGGGATCACCCTCGGGTATGTGCATGGTAGGATTACACGGCAATTTTCATGGTTTTTGGAACAACTCTGGGCACGTTCGGGGACGAACGTATGTTTAAGTGGGTGAGAATTTAACGACCCGATCTATCGTTCCGAGAGTTTTAGCCATATTTCCCCCATTTCTGCTTCATTGTATGTGGCTCAGCTCTATTATGTTGTGTTGGGTTGGTTGGCTCGGGATCGGAGTGGTTGTGGAGAGAAATGAGATACTTAGTCTCCTAAGTTGGCTTAATAGTTGGAAAAGTCAACTAGGATTGACTTATAGGTAAACAACCTCGAAATGTGGATTTTATGGATCGGATAGCTTCGTTAGGTGATTTGGGACTTAGGGGTGTGTTCGAAATGTAATTTTGATGTCCGGAGTAAAATTAGGCTTGAAATGGCGAAATTGAGTTTTTGGCAATTTTCGGTCGGCAGTGGAAAATAGGCCATCGGGGTCGGAATGGAATTCTGAAAGTTGTAACAGGTTCGTAGTGTCATTTTGGATATGTGTGAAAATTGTCAAGTCATTCTAACGAGGTTTGATAGGTTTCGACATCGAAAATAGAAGTTGGAAGTTCTTAGTTTCATTACGCTTGAATCCGTGTGTAATTTGGTGTTTTGATGTTGTTTTGAGTGTTTTGAAGGTTGGACTATGTTCGTATGATATTTTGGGACTTGATGGTATGTTTAGTTGAGTTCCAGTGGGCCTTGGGTGAATTTCAGATGGTTAACGGATCATTTTTGGACGTTGGTTGAGGGCTGATATCTGCTGGTGTGAGTTTTCTGGTTTTTGCTGCATCTGTCAAAAATCGACCCCGGGGGTACTCGGGGGTAGTTCGACCTCGGGGGTACATGGGGGTACTCGGGGGGTAGTTCGACCTCGGGGTGGTTCATAATCAAGGCAGGATCGAGGTCAAATCGTGGGCAGGATCGAGGGCAGCCTAGATAGAAACTTTAAGTTATAAAATAAGGGGACTTTATCCCATTTTCCCTTTTTGACGAATTGGAGCTTGGGTAGAAGCGATTCTTGGGAGATATTTCAAGGAAAGCATTGGGGTAAGTATTTATTACTTGGTTTTGGCTAAATCCCATGATTTTGTCTTTAATTTCATCTTCTAATTTGTGACTTGGGGTGAAAATTTTGGGAAAAAGAGGAAGTGTTCTTGAGGTGGATTTTTGAGGTTTTGAACGAGATTTTGTTGTCGGATTTGAGAAAATTTGATATGTACGAACTCGTGAGAGTGTAAGGATTCTAGTTTTTTTATTTTTATAGATAGTCGGGAAGCTTCCATGTGAAATTTTGATAAAAATGGGATTTTTGAATTGAATAATTGAATAAAGTTGACTTTGGTCAACGTTTTTGGTAAACGGATCCGGACCCAAGATGTCACGGTCCCGAAGGGTCCGTAGGAAAATATGGGACTTGGGCGTATACCAAGAATCGAATTCCGAGGTCCCAAGCCCGAGAAATAAATTTTTAAAGAAAATTGTTTTCTGGAAATAATAAAGGATTTTGAAAATGAGTAATTATGTGAAAGCCGTGTTACCGGGCCCATATTACGGTTCCGGATCCCGGAACAGGTTTATTATATGTTATTTGTCCTATCTGTGAAATTTGGTGTAAAACGGACTTGATTTGACGGGTTTCGGATCAAAATGAGAGATTTAGAGTTATTAAAGTTTTGAGGATGTTCATAAAACTTGAAATTTGGTTAGGAATGTGATTTTATGCTACCGGGGTCCGAATGCAATTCCGAGGCCGGGAATAATTCCGCTACATTATTTATGACTTTTCTGCAAAATTTGAAGTCGTTCTGAGTTGTATGGGTCGGTTCGGCACATCGTTATAGAATTCTAGAATTTCAAAGTTCTTAAGTTTTGAATTCAGGGGTTTGGGAGGGTGATTTTGAGTTTTAGCATTGTATTGATTGTTCCGTGGGCTCGAGCAAGTCCGTTTAATGATTTGGGACTTGTTGGTATATTTTGTTGGGGGCTCGGGTGGGCCCAGGTGCCTCCCGGACCCCGCACGAGGCCAAAAACCAGCAAAAATCACTGCTGGTGCACAGCAGTTGGTGTGACTGCAGGTGCGGTTGCCCAGCCGCAGGTGCGGGACCGCACCCGCGGTCCAGGCCTTCGCAGGTGCGACCTCTTCTGCATGAGCGATCCAAACTCCGCAGGAGTGGGACCGCTGGTGCGGCTTCAAACTCCGCAGGTGCGAGCCTAGGGTCCCAGGCTCTTTTCCGCAGGGGCGATCGATTTCTCGCAGGCGCGAGACCGCACCTACGGTTCTAAGGTCGCAGGTGTGGAAACCCCTGTTGGCAGCCCCTCTTAAATGTCCAAAATTTCGGGTTTTCTTCATTTTATCCACCATCAACCTCCATTAGAGAGCATCCAAGTTTGGGCAGCACCTCCCACGACCACCCACTATAAGAGGTAAGTTAAACCCCATAAACTTCTAGTTTTAACATTAATTCCTAGTTAAATTCACTACTAAATCATCTAAAAATCATAGAATTAGGTAGTAATTTTAGGGTTCTTGAGGATTTTGTGACTTTCCATGTTAGGCCATGAATTCTTGTATAAATCACATAACTTCGATCCTTAGACTCTGGGTAATTGATTCCTTCATGAATTTTCGAAAAATCTGAACGTGTGGACCCGGGGTCGAATTTTAGTGTTCTTGGAAGAATAGTAGGAAATTTATAATTAGGCTTGGGAATTGGTTTATTGAGTACTTATTGATGTTAATAAATCCATTATGTCTAGATATTACCGATTCGGAGTTGGATTCGAGAGGGAAGGCTGTGATTGAGGCTTGACTTGCATTTTTGGAGCCGAGGTAAGTGTTTGGCCTAACCTCAGCTTGAGGGATTAGGTATAGAGTCTTATTTGCTATGTGTAACTCATGTCCAACGTATAGGCGTGGTGACGAGTGCCTATATGTTGCGGTCAAGCATGCCCGTGAGTCAATTGTGATGAAACTTACTGTGTTCTTAATATTCCCCGCACTATGAGTAATTGGTGAATTAGTACTGATACCTCGATGTTGTTTCATGATGTGGGGAGTTATTGAGTTATTTGTTTCAGTTGAGGCTTACACTGCAAAATTGTATTTCCGATGCGAGGTTGGTTATAGCTGAGACCCTTGTCGGGCATTTGTTGAGTTTGTAATTGATGATTTCTCCTTGTCGGGACAATAGAATTTTGTTGAGCATTTCCATGCACTTCAGGCTTCTTAATGTTGACTTTCACATTATATTGTTGCTTTGTTTTATTATTTGTCGCACGAGGGGACATGTCGTGCCGACTGTTTGTTACTTATCACACGAGGGGACATGCCGTGTTGATCAATGATTATTATATACGCATGAGGGGACATGCCGTGTTGATCACTGATTATTATATACGCACGAGGGGACATTCTGTGCCGAGAGATTGTGAGGTTATGCATGAGGGGACATTCCGTGCCGAGTGTTATTATATACGAACGAGGGGACATTCTGTGCCGAGTGATTGTGAGGTTATGCACGAGGGGACATTCCGTGCCGAGTGTTATTATATACGAACGAGGGGACATTCTGTGCCGAGTGATTGTGAGGTTATGCACGAGGGGACATTCCGTGCCGAGTGTTATTATATACGCACAAGGGGACATTCTATGCCTGTGATTGTGAGGTTATGCACGAGGGGACATTCCGTGACGAGCGTTATTATATACGCACGAGGGGACATTCTGTGCCGAGTGATTGTGAAGTTATGCACGAGGGGACATTCCGTGCCGAGTGTTATTATATACGCACGAGGGGACATTCTGTGCCGAGTGATTGTGAAGTTATGCACGAGGGGACATTCCGTGCCGAGTGTTATTATATATGCACGAGGGGACATTCCGTGCCGAGTGATTGTGAGGTTATGCACGAGGGGACATTACGTGCCGAGTGTTATTATATACGCACGAGGGGAATTCCGTGCCGAGTGATTGTGAGGTTATGCACGAGGGGATATTCTGTGCCGAGTGTTATTATATACGCACAAGGGGACATTCTATGCCTGTGATTCTGAGGTTATGCACGAGGGGACATTCCGTGACGAGCGTTATTATATACGCACGAGGGGACATTCTGTGCCGAGTGATTGTGAAGTTATGCACGAGGGGACATTACGTGCCGAGTGTTATTATATACGCACGAGGGGACATTCCGTGCCGAGTGATTGTGAGGTTATGCACGAGGGGACATGTCGTTNTCTACCGTGCTAGCATTTTGTTGCCCCTTTTACCCCCAGCATGTTCTCCCCGTATCTGTCTTACTTGCTTATTTCCGTCGACATTTTTCTTGTTATTATATAGAATTGCACAGGTACATATATTGTTATCGGTCCTAGCCTCGTCACTATTTCACAGAGGTTAGGCTCGACACTTACTCAGTACATGGGGTTGGTTGTACTGATGCTACACCTGCACTTCTTTATGTTGTGCAGACTACGCAGCCGGACCCGGTGATCACTGACGGTCGGAGCATCTCATCAGTTCATACAGCAGACATCGAGGTCGACCCGCAGACATTCATGGGCCTTGGCGTCACCTTCTACTCTTCACTTTCAGCTTTGTCTTACTTTATATTTCAAAGACAGTCCTATGTACTTATCTTCAGACCTTTGTTTTAGTAATCTCTTAGACAGTTCGTGAGTATGTGACACCAGTTCTGGGATTTTTATATGGGTTTTATTTCGAAATTGCTATGTTATGTTTTGGTTATTTGTTAACCTTCACATTGCGGACCATCGATGCCTTAGTTGTCTTGTTCGTTTTAGTTGTTAATGAGTTTTATTTAGTTCAAACGTTAGCTTGTCTAGCGGATTCACTGTTAGTCGCAGTCATGGCCCGAATGTGGGATTTCGGGTCTTGACAAGTTGGTATCAAAGCCCTAGGTTGCATAGGTCTCATAACTCACGGACAAACTTGGTAGAGTCTGAGGGATCGGTACGGAGACGTCTGTACTTATCCCCCAGAGGCTGCAAAGTTAGGAATAACTTCACATCTTTCATTCTCTGTCATGCCAGTTGAATTCTGAATACTAATTGAGTCTCTATTTTACTCTCTCGCAGATGGCGAGAACGCGCGCTTTCTCATGGACCGAACAGCAGCCTGATCCTCCTATTGCAGCTTCTACGAGGGGCCGAGGCCGAGGCCGTGCTAGAGGCCGAGGAGGAGCTAGAGCAGCAGCTCCAGTAGAGGACCCACAGGTAGACTTAGTCGGTGAGGTTCCTACTCCGACAGTCCCAGTTGGATCGGCTCAGGTCCTAGAGGGGTTCATTGCAACCCCAGTGCTTCAAGACGCTCTAGTCCGCTTATTAGGACTCATGGAGAGTGTGGCTCAAACCGGCCTTCTTCCTACTGCACCATATGGATCTCAGGCTGGGGGAGGGAACCAGACTCCTGTTATTCATACGCCAGAGCAGTTTTCCACTCAGTTCCAGACTCTGGCACCTCAGACAGCCGAAGTAGTTCAGTCGGGTATTGTGGCACCCGCAGTCGAGGGAGCAGCCATGTCAGCAGACGCTCTGTGGAGGTTGGATCGGTTCACCAAGTTATTCACTACTACATTTACTGGTACACCATCAGAGGATCCCCAAGATTATTTAGACAGCTGTTATGAGGTCCTTCGGAACATGGGCATTGTGGAGTCCAATGGAGTTGATTTTGCTACATTTCATCTTGCTGGCACCGCCAAGACTTGGTGGAGAGATTACTGCTTGACCAAACCAGCTGGGTCTGCACCTCTGACTTGGGGTCAGTTCTCCGAGTTGTTCTTGGGGAAGTTTCTTCCAGTTACTTAGAGAGAGGATCTTCGGAGGCAGTTTGAGCGTCTACAGCAGGGCTCCATGTCCGTCACTCAGTACGAGACCAGGTTCATTACGCTGGCCAGGCATGCCATTATGATACTCCCCACTGATCGGGAAAGGGTTCGGAGGTTTATTGAGGGTCTAGCTCAGCCCATCAGGCTTCAGATGGCTAGAGAGATGGGTACTAATATCTCTTTTCAGGATGCAGCCGATGTGGCTAGGCGCCTTGAGATGGTATTATCCCAGGGTGGTGGACAGGGGTCTGACAAGAGACCTCGTCATTTTGGTCGTTTCAGTGGTGCCTTATCTGGAGGCAGAGATCCTTTTGGCAGAGGTCATCCTCCTAGGTTTTATCAGTCAGCACTCCAGGTATCCCGCAGTGCACCTTCAGCGTCCATCAGTGCACCGCCGATTTAGAGCTATCAGAGTGGTCATTCTGGTCGTCAGGGACAGTTCCAAGGTCAGTATTCTCAGCAGCCGAGGTCTTGCTTCACTTGCGGTGATATGGGGCATATTTCCAGGTTTTGCCCCCGAGGTTTTGGTGGTTCTCAGTATCAGGGTTCCCTTGCCATTGTTCCCGCATCAGGTGCACCCTCACCCCCTCAGCCAGCTAGGGGTGGTGGTCGTGGTGCCAGAGGCGGAAGTCAGACTCATAGAGGTGTAGGTCAGGCCATTAGAGGTAGAGGTCAGCCCGTGGCAGGTAAACCTAGAGATATACAGGTTGGAGGGGCTCATCCCCGGTGTTATGCATTTCCTGCTCTTCCAGATGCTGAGGCTTCTGATGCAGTTATTACAGGTACAGTTTTAGTTTGCATCCGAGAGGCTTTGGTGTTATTTGATCCAGGTTCTACATTTTCCTATGTGTCTTCGTATTTTTCCTCGTATATGAGCATGCCCCGTGATTCCTTGAGTACTGACGTACATGTGTCTACGCTGGTGGGTGATTCTATAGTGGTAGATCAAGTCTACCGTGCTTGCGTAGTAGTTATTGGTGGCCTGGAGACTCAGGTTGATCTCTTGCTTCTTGATATGGTTGACTTTGATAGTATATTGGGCATGGACTGATTATCTTCCTATTATGCTATTCTAGACTGTCATGCCAAGACAGTGACCCTAGCCTTGCCAGGAGTACCTCGGTTAGAGTGGAGAGGGACTCCTAGTCATTCCTCTAGTAGAGTTATTTCTTATATTAAGGCTCGGCGCATGGTCGAGAAGGGGGGTTTTGCCTATTTGGCCTATGTTCGTGATTCTAGTACTGAGGTTCCTTCTATGGAGTTTGTGCCCGTGGTTCGTGAATTTCCAGAAGTATTTCCTGCTGACCTGCCGGGTATGCCGTCCGACAGGGATATTGATATTTGTATTGAGGTAGCTGAGGGCACTCAGCCTATTTCTATTCCCTCGTATCGTATGGCTCTGCCAGAGTTGAAGGAATTAAAGGAGCAATTACAGGATTTGTTGGATAAAGGCTTCATCAAGCCTAGTGTTTCACCTTGGGCTGCTCCAGTATTGTTCGTGAAGAAGAAATATGGCTCAATGAGGATGTGTATTGACTACCGCCAGTTGAATAAGGTTACTATCAAGAACAAGTATCCTTTGCCGAGGATTGATGAATCAGGATGCTACGATGTTCTCTAAAATAGACTTGAGGTCTGGTTATCATCAGCTGAGGATTAGGGCTTCTGATGTGCCTAAGACATCTTTTCGCACTCGTTATGGGCATTATGATTTTTTGGTAATGTCATTCGGGTTGACTAATGCCCCCGCTGCTTTTATGGAGTTGATGAATCGGGTATTCCGGCCTTATTTGGACTCATTTGTGATCGTGTTTATAGATGATATTTTGATATACTCTCG